>JAPMOQ010007347.1:990649-1050741 GCA_026543055.1 Argiope trifasciata | reverse complement strand
CAGGAAATAAGAGAATATTCCAGAATTATTTTGATATGGATTAAATTAAATTAAAACTTTAATAATTAATTTATATGTTAAAATTTCATTACATATATGCACGTAATTAATGTGATTAAACTCATACACTTACGCTACTCATGCCAATTCCATTTACTTTCGAAAATTGTACATTTTAAATATTTGTTTGCCGAAAATGGACATAATATTGTAAAATTGTTCGCTAAACTTTTCTTTTTCGAGGTGATAAATTTCAGACTTTTATTAGTTTTTATTAGACGATTTGCAAGCTCAGTAGATGAATAAAGATATGATTGATATTAAAATCACAGCAATTTTTATGTTTATATTACTCATATTTTCATCTCAATTTTCGTAATTTGGTAATCGTGACAGTTTTTCAAAGAGAGAGATCTAGACCTAATAAGGGAAATTGCCTTTCTTTAGAATGTGCGAACAACTACACCTTTTTTTCGATTCCACACTCTCCATATAGTATATATTTTCATATATCTTGTCCAAATTTTCAATTGCTAATAAAATTCTTTTTATTCATCCACTCAAGTTCAAATACTTTTATTTGAGCTACTTTTTTACTGAATAGTTATCACAAAAAATTATTAACTATCAAAAAAGGATTGATTTTTGCAAGGACCGAGTACGCATTCTTCACCTTCACTCAAAAAATACAGAAATCCTCATATTTTACCGATTGGGCTACATGTCTGTTGATTTCAATTTTTTATTATGAATTACTAAAACTCTATTTAAAGTATTAAAAATCAATTAATATTTGAAAGAAAAAAACTGCATTAATATCGAGTGTCATCCACTACAAGTTTAAAAAATTGCATTTGAGTTTGAGAGGATGAATAAAAATATTTCATTAACGATTGGAAATTTGAACAAGATATATAAATAAATGTAGGGAAAGTATGAACTAAGAGTAGAAGAGCAAAAATATTTTACATATTTTTTAAACATATTTATTAAAAAATAACTGTTATTCTCAATTCAGTATAGAAGTATGAAATAAATATTATCTCGGCTGACAATCTGTCTCAATAGCTGGTTCCTTCCAAAATTATAATGAAAAAACTCGTATTCGTGAATATTCAAAGTCGAAAAAAAAGTATTACACTTTCATAACCAGCTACTTTAACCAGCACTACGGCAGCTAAGAAAACTGTTATTCGTTATTCAGTATACAAGTATGAAATGCGTATTTTTTCATTTTTCGTCAGCTGACAAATTATACCTTCTTAAAGACTTAATTTGATTTCTAAAATCATGATGAAAAAACTCATTTTTGTAAAAATTCGGACTACCAGTCTTCTGGCTTAAAATAAGTGTTAAACTTTCATAAAAAATTATTTTTACTTGCACAGCAATTATAAAATTATTTGTAAAACATGTGTATAAATCAATCTATTGCACGTTGCCATTCTCTGATTATTTGTTTAATTAGGGAAGACTCATTATCAAGACAAAAAGGAAGCTAGAAATGCATTTTAATGTAATGAACATTTGTCCAATGGTTTCATTGGTAAAGACTCATCATCACGGCGAAAAGGAAGCTGAAAATGAATGCCGTCTAACTATGCAAGTAATAATAAATTATGTACCATCCATAACTATATTAACATACTGCGCAATTGACTTTCACATTTTATTCTCATTTAGAGATCATTTGCCCTTTTCATTATCAATCGCATCTTTATTGTCATCACACCTCAGTTCAATTATGACATCAGATAAGATATATCAACTTTTATCCTTCCTGTAACAGGAAGCTAAAAATGAATTGCTTCTAACTGTACAAGTAATAATAAATGACATACCATTAGTAACTATCTTAACATACAGTTTCAAATATTTTGTGAAACAGCAATTGACTTTCGCATTTTGATAATGAACATTTGCTCATTTGTTTCATTAGTGAAGACTCATTACAAAGGCTAAAAGGAAGCTAAAATGAATAACTTCTAATTATACAAATAATAACAAATTACATACCATTCCTATCTAACATACAATTTCAAATGTTTTAAGAAATAACAATTGACTTTCGCACTTTAATTATAATGATCATTTGTCCGTTTCATTATCAATCGCATCCTTATTCTCACCATACATCAGTTTAATTTTGACTTCAGATATCAATTTTTATCCTTCCTGTAATAGGAAGCTAAAAATGAATGGCGTCTAACATACAAGTAACAATAAATTATATACTATCTATAACTATCTTAACATAATGATTCAAATATTTTTAGAAATAATAATTGACTTTCGCATTTTGATTATAGTGAACATTTGTCCATTTGCTTCATTAGTGAGGACTCATTATCAAGGTTAAAAGGAAGCTAAAAATGAATAGTAATCTAATTATACAAGAAGCAATAAATTATATACCATCCATAACAATCTTAACATGCGTCTACAAATATTTTGAGAAATAGCAATTGACTTTTGCATACGGATTATAATGAAAAATTCTCCATTTGTTTCATTAGGGAAGACTCATTATCAAGGCTAAAACCAAGCTAAAAATGAATTGCGTCTAACTATATAAGAAACAATAAATTGTATACTATCTTATCATAACAATCTTAACATACGGTTTCAAATGTTTCTAGAAATAACAATTGACTTTCACAGTTAACTCGCATTTTAATAATAATGAACATTTGCCCGTTTCATTATCAATCGCATCCTTATTTGCACCATGCCTCAGTTTAATTTCGACATCAGATAACATACATCAACTGTTATCTAACCTGCATAAACCTGGCTTTAGAGTCAACCTATACCGAGAAACTAAGCCTGTCTAACCAGATTAAATTACTATTCTGGATCATGACCAGCTCCTTACTTCTCACTTCATATGATTTACTAACAACGGCTCTGATAGCACTTACCCCACAACGCCTATAGAATTTGAGCAATGCTAACTGTTGACCGTCCTTCGGCGACCTGTTGGACACCTTGGCGCATCCTTTTGGCGAGGAAAAGCCGTGGCAACCCTGCTCACACACGCACGCATACACACTTGCACGCAGATCAAGAGCTTTGTCGCGCTCTGAGGAAAAGTGGCGCATTGAGGAGGGTTGGAAGCAACAGGCTGCGCGCGCCGCACCCTTCCCCACCCCTATCCCCCGTCCGCCCCTCTCTCCTCCCTCTGACAAGCGATAGCAACAGGCTTCTGCGTGTTGTACTAGGGAAGGACACCTCAGTTCACAGACTAGGGTACTTCCCCGATGAACATGCCGTCCTGTAGCTCTTCAGAGATGAGCTTCCAGAGCAGCGTGGACCGACAGTTTGCCCAAAAAAGTATGTTCCAACTCCTCTTCCTGATTTTTTAGCATCCTCATTTTTTCCCCTCATCCTGAGTTTTTTACCCTTTTCCCTGATTTTTTTTTTATGTGTGAATGATTTCGTATGCATGAAAAAGTTCGTACAGTCGCTTTTTACGAATACTTGTTAGAGAAAGAAAAAAAGCGTGTTTTTTTCGCGTTAGAGAATTGTTGGTGGATTTTTTTATGGGCGTTTTCGAAAAAGTAATTGAAAGATCTTATTTAAAATTTGCTTTATTATTTAAAAATTTCGTGTCTTGATTTTAGAAATTGTGACGAATTGAATTTTCTATTAACGATATCTATCAGCAACACGCGCTATCAACGTTGTTTTTTAGCTCTTCGTCTTTTTTCTGTTACAATTTTTCTTGAACTTTAAAAAGAGTTTTCAGAACAACCTTATACTAACAAGATTTTTTCAAATGAAAAGAATTAATTCAAAAAAATATTTTTAAAAACTTTCGTGTAATCGTGACCGCAAAAGATTACAAATATGCAGCTTCAATAGTGAGAAATTAATAAGAAAAAACGTTTTCGGAACTTTGCAAAAGCTAAGTAACATATGTTATGAAGTTTGTATGCAGATTATATGATTCCGTATTTTCTAATTATTAAAAACGAAGCACTTTCTCTAAAGATTTATCACCATATTTCAGACGTTAATTATAAAATTTATAATTTAATAAAAACCAAGACCGAATTCGTGGTACTTTGAAACTCTATGAAAAAAAGATTTCCACAAATCACTACTGATAGGATGAAATTTGTTTGGCGGTTTCAATTAAAACTTTGCAATTTCTTAAACATATTTGGCATTTTAATTATAAAAGTCATTTGTTTATTTCAAATTTTGAATCAATTAATAACTCAAACATTTCATGATTTATTTTCTCAATTTATTGTTAATATAACAGTGTCTAATGTTCTCCGATTCAAACTCCTTGAATCTTAGTGTGAAAATTTTAAGTATAGCTTAAAATACAGAAGGGAAACAGTTATTTCTAAATATAAACTTTACTGAAACTTTAATTCTAAATTGGTTATATGGACAGGGGAGGAGGTATTTGAATTAATATTTTTTTTAATATTAAATTGAATATTTTAAATTTCCATAAAGCAGCAATTTTGGCAAAAATATTGTGTACTACAGATCTTTAACTCCTATTTTCAAAAAATAATTCTTTTCGAGATCAAGAAATTGCATTTTTTTATAAGTTCTTATCTTTAAATGATTTTATTTAAAAAATACTTATTATCAATACCATTGTAGTTAGTAGCAATTTTTCCTGAGAGTATTGAATGCGAATTTGAAACTTTTAAAAACTTCTGATGTAATTTTTTAAATAACATTAATTTTGCAAAAAAAAAAAAAAAAAAAAAAAAAAAAACTCCTTTATTTTTTTTAAAAAAAATTCTGCTTTTAAATTCTAATTCAGTGCAAGATGTTTTATTTCTGCTAAGATATCAAATTAATTTTGGCTTTTTTTGTCCTTCTTTAACAGAGCTATTATTTTATTTCAATTTTAATTTCCTTTCATTTTCTTTCTTATGTCATGTGATATTAATCCATTTATTAATGATTGCAAATCTGTAAATAAAATTTATTTTTGAATTAATTAATAATGCTCAAATCGTGGACTTGAACTTTTATAAGTAAACCTTTATATTTAACATTTTTTTATTAAATTAATCGTAATTTATGTATTCTATTTCCAAATTTGAGCTGCAATGTTAAATGAAGGTCCTTACTCTATGATAAATGTTAGAATTAAAAACGTAAAATTCTTGCAGATGTAAATTTCTCGAAAACTTTTAAAAATTATATGAAGAAGTGATTTTGATAATTCCTAACTTACAAATAGATTAAATTGAAAAGATTTTGATGTTTCGGGGGTTTTGTAAAATTTATATTGATAGAAATTTTTAAATTTCATTATAAATCTGGAAAAATTGTAGGAAATTAACTTTAATTTTGTGTCTTCTTGATTAAATAAGTTTGCATCTAAGAAATAAAATTCTATGTACTACTATATGTAGAATACGACAAAGCAAATCGTGGATTTCGAAAAAAAAATGATAGAAACTGATACAATGCTATTATATGTTACTTTTTATAGTGTTAGAATTTAAGTCTAATAAGAAAACAAATGCTACAGATCTTTCAATATGTTTTATATCTTTACTGATCTGACGGTAAATTAAAATTATCGAATTAATATTATATTAATTTAATAATTCATAAATTATCAGGAAATTACTTGATGTTAATAATGTTCGCATAGAAAAAGTAATTAAATCTTATAAATGATAAAATTTACTTCTCATCCATTTTATTACAAAATGAATACTGATAAAAATTGTTACAAATTTCATTAAAATCTTATAATTTTCAATATTAAATTTAACCCTAATAGAAAATGCCATGTAGGAATATTTTAAAAATATTTCATAGAATATGCATAAATGAATCCTGTAAAAATCATGAAATGTTTCTGGATAAGTAAAATTTTATTTATTTGACTTCATTAACCATTAATTTGCTTTTTAGTTATTTCTCATCTTTCTGTAAAAACCTAATTTGTTTTTGCTTATTTTTCTTTGTATTTTTTAATAATCTTGAATTGTCTGTAAAAGATAAAGATTTGTTGATACCATTGTACGTAGCCGTGGTCACACACAAATGTATATTATCATATTTAAAATTTAAAAGATATTTTATTATCTATAGCAATTCAAAAGTTAAGTTTCATTATGAATGTAAAATCTTTAGATTCTAACACTATTCAGTGTAGATCTTCTGAAGTACTATTTATTTGTAGCTGATTGCTGCACTATTCAGAAATTTAAAAAATTTCAAAATTAAAGTTTTAAATATGAATATTGTATTTCTCTTTAGTATTATAATAGGTTTAATCTTATAAAGGAACCATTTAAGTCATAAAAATATCTAATAAACATTTTTAAAATAAGTAAAAGCAATAATATTTTACTGCACTTCTTTCTATGGTTTTTCTGATTTTTATCAAATGTTTTGACTAATTTTGATGCAATATTATTCAATCACTCTAAATTTATGTTCTATTTTTAAACATTTATAAGCTATGATTGATTTCACGGAGATTATGATAAAACTGACTATGCCAAATCGTTGTTTTAAGTTGTGTGGCTTTTTTAAAAGATGATAAAGATTCAGCTTAAATTACTTTAGTTACTGTGAATTTATGAATTTAATAATTTACCAGGACATATACGAACATCTGAAATAATTTTTAAATAACTCTTTTAATAATTTATTATAAAAGAAGATTACTTATTATAAAAGAGAGAGGAAGGGTGAATATGCATAGAGGGAAGGGTGAATAGAGACCGATGGAGAAGTTTCCTGATTGTTTCAAATCGGTTTTAACTGGTTAAGGATTTAAATTGATTAAGCCAAATAATAACAAAAAATACTGTTCTAAAATCATAATTTAAAATTTGAGATCGTAGATTTTCTTTTTTACGTTTTAAAATATTTTTTTTTAAATTTCATTTAGTTCATGACCTCAAATTATACATATGCAGGAATAAAACAAAAGAAATGTGAAGCAGAAATGCTTTTGGCGAATAAAATCTTAGTACATCTAAATGTTCTAGATTCAAAGTTATCTTTCTTTTTATCAAAAAGAATTTTGTAAAAAAATATAACAGTTCCTTCTTCTCTCCAAAAATAGATTTTCGATTGAAACAAAAAAAAGTCTAGAAATTAGACATGCATATATTTTTAAGTGTGCGAATATAATTTTAAATGAATTGACGAAAATTATAGTTTTATGGGAAAATATAGAAATATTTATTGCCCCTCAATAGATTTGATTCCATTGAAACCTATATGAGGGTGAAGGAATTTTTTAATTCAATGTCTATCGGCATAACATATTTAAAATACAATAACGTATTTAATTTGAAAATGGAAGTCTTTAGAAATAACATTACTGTAACGATGTTAAGCTTTAAGATTTCTGGAGAAATCGAATTTTTGCAAATTTATTACTTCATTGCTTTTTTTCAATTGCTAATGAATAGTTTCCTAAATACATCTCTCTAGATAGAATAAGTATCTGAAGAGACTATTCCTACATACATTTTCTTTAAACTTAAATTAATAGAGGCTAAAACCTTAGAATAAATTTAGAATCTGGAATTCTTGAAAAGAAATAAAGAACTATATCCTTATTTTACAAATTTTTTGAAATAAAACTTTTAGTCCTTTTTTCGGCATTGTACCTCTGTAAAATTATTTATTCATTTTTTCACATATTTAAGATAAATTTATGAAACAGACTAGAAGATGCAGAAATAAATCTATCTCAGAATTATTAGAGAAGCGCAGTATATATATCAGACAAGCGCAAAGAAAAAATTCGAAGAGTGCAACACTTTTATATACTGTAAAGAAATGGCAAATCCATACTATTGAGTAAAATATATACTACTATATATACAAGTTAATTTGAAATTGTGAATGAATTTAAGAGCCATCGAATTCGTGTATTTGTACTTCAACACCTTATTTTAATTTCAAATCATTCCTTTTAACAGCATCTACTTAATTAACACATTGTTTCTATTGAATATACTTTGAAATAATGTTAAAAATAACTTAGAGTTCAAAAGAAGTATCAAATAAAATTTTGAAAATGTATACTTGTATATAAAAAAAAGATTTTTGAATATTATTTTATGCTGTCTGAAACATTGTTGATAATGAATTAGGAAACATGTCAT
The DNA here is from genome assembly GCA_026543055.1 of Argiope trifasciata. Taxonomy (NCBI): domain Eukaryota; kingdom Metazoa; phylum Arthropoda; class Arachnida; order Araneae; family Araneidae; genus Argiope; species Argiope trifasciata. The sequence goes on along the minus strand of JAPMOQ010007347.1, from coordinate 1,042,618 downwards.
GAACAAAGAGTTTTAAGAGTTGTGTTTTGAAGTTCCAGAAATTTTATAAGCTCTACATAATGAATTCGGTTCCAAATTTCCTGATCAAAAATGCAGAACAATTTTTAAAAAAATTAACAAAACTGTAACCTGCAGATTCTTGATTATTTAAAATCGAATAAAAGTGATTTAATCATATTTTATCCTATAGCATCATTAAAATTCAAATATAAAATGTAATAATTAAATATCAATAAGTATAATACAAAATCTTATTAAATTAAAATTTTCCGATGGCAAAATTTTACCGCTCTGCTTTTCAAAATATTTAATATTTTTCTATTTTATTTCTTCCGATTTTTAAAATTTAATCCGATTAAAAATTACCAGTTTTCACATTTTTTTCTTATGTGATCGAAAAAATGAACTTATTCATTAGGAACTTCTATGCTTTGAAAAGCAAATAAACAATAGGAATAAATACGTCTAATCAAATTTTTATCAACTACTATTGTCTTCTATAACATTGAAATCCTTCAAACCTAACTAATAACACCCCCTTACAGAATGCACGTAAACTAGTTTGATAGAATAATTTCGTCCTAATCAAGATCTCATTATCTCGCATTTCAACAATTCCCAAAACTCTAAAAATTATCACAAAGACGCACTAACCATATTATCACGGAAGTAACACGTAGTTAGTCTATTGAATTCATCAGAAAGCTACAACGCGCCAATAAGCTGCTATCTGTTGCCAATCCACTATCACTAAATTAACCCCAGATCTTTGAACTTCTCGCCTAACCTCAAACGGAAGCAAAAATCTTCAAAGCTCTTTGGCATCTACTCCTGAAATTCACTTTCGTCTGACCCTTAAAGTCCCTGGAGGGGGAGGTGCAGATGAACAGATCTAAATATCATCCTGTAAATTAAAGTGAGCAACTCACAAGATTGAGACAGATAAAAGGGAATGGGAAAGTGTTTGGAAAGATTTTGCAGAATCGAGTTGCTCTGGTTAATTCCACTAAACTATTTCCTGAAGCACCTCCATGTACTTGTTTTCTGAGAACGACACGCAGATTGGTACACAATCTGACGAAATTCAATTAGTTCACTCTGATCTCTTCCAGAGTTAATTCTGTCTTCAATCCAATCAAATCCTTTGCTTGCAAGGGACTTGCTAAATACACTTAGTTCAAAGTGATATGTATGATTTCTAAATTGAATCGAAGGTAGTCAGGTTTGGGCAACTAGGATTTTAAAAATGCATGTCATCTACAGCAAGATCTGCTTCATTTAATTAACCTTCAGCATCGCAGCTTTAACAACAACGACAGGTCTTTCAGTATTTGCTTCACGTAGAATCTTAACCATGTTTCTTGTTAGTTTAAAATCAGAAAATTTTCCTCATCAAAATGTCAGTTAATTTAATTAGCTCATTGCAGTTGGTGTTTTAAATGCACAAACACAAGGCCAAAATAATTGTATTTACGCTTGAACCTTTCCTTATCACGATATATCTGTAAGGAAGCAGTCGAATTTTTATCTCACAAAACTATACAAACTCTTATTCAGGTATCGAACCTGTTTATTCTGGCATTGCAATAATATCACCTTATTAGCGTAGAATATCATTAAAATATTACCTTAATACTGTAGAATATCATTAAAATATCGCCTTAATAATGTGGAAAAATTATGTATCAAATTCAGAGCATTCTAGGAATCCATCTAGACTAAATAGAAAACGATGCTAAACGGAAATCGATTCGAACAATAAAAAGAGAAAATCACAAAATTTCAATGTATATGATAGAAGTTTTAATTTTAAAAAGCCAATCTAAGTTTTGAAGCTTAGAATTCATTACTGAACTATGTTATAATAGAAATGATTGGGTTTACGATTATGTTTGCTATTTGTATTATAGATTGGGCAATGAATGTCAAGTAAGCAAGAATTTCCTTCTTATGAAAGAAATTTTAATGCATAAAGAGTGTTCCAAAGTTAACGAAAGATTCGAAATTGCCTCCATTCGTGAAGTAAAATGTTGAAGATCTTATTGAAAATTCCATTTGGCAGCTGATAGTAAAAATGTAACGTAACACGATCGAACAAAACGCTTTCATTGTTGAGCAATATTTCATAGATAATAAAAGTCTAGTGGTCACAGTTTGAAAATTTGAAAAGTAATCCCCTAGATCACATGATTCAATCAAATTAGATATCTTTTTATAAGGTTATTTGAAGTCAAAGGTCTGTACCAACAAGTCTACAAGCAGGCAAACAATGAAGGAGGAAATTCAATGCCACATCAACGAAATTCAGCCATACGTTCGCAATATAATTATGGAAAATTTTCTCAAAAGAGTGCATGCATGCCAATAAAGCCATGGTGAATATTTGTTCTATATGTTATTCCGTACATAACCCTATCCTGTATACTTTACGATTCAATAAAAATATAAAATTTAAATACATAAACCTATTCTGTATATTTTACGATTCAACAAAAATATAACAATTTATATACATAACTCTATCCTGTTACTTTACGATTAAACAAAAATAAAACAATTTAAATATATAACCCTTTCCTGTATACTTTGCGATTTAGTAAAAATAAAATAATTTAAATACATTACCCTATCCTGTATATTTTACCATACAATAAAAATATAACAATTTAAATACATAACCCTATCCTGTATACTTTACGATTTAATAAAAATATAAAAATTTAAATTATAATAATTGCAAAACAATGTGTTAGCGCAAGATTAGAAATAAATAAAAAAATTCAAATCTTGCGTTAATACGTTGTTTGTCTTGCAACACTCCATTTTGCCAGCACTTTATTGTATGAATGCTGGAAAATTCAAACCTTGCCTGGATTTTAAGATACTCTTTGTGTATTTGGTAATCACTTAATTCGATCAGTAGCGAAATGTTATTTTGTTGAAATTACTGAAGTTGGCTATTTCATCGATGATGCAAAAAATGAACTACGATCTAAGAAATTTATTTGTCTTAAACTCATATGAATTTTCAATGTCCTCTAAATAGCAAGTTTCTTCCCAATTATTATATTTAAATTTATATCTTTCTTTTATCAAAAATGAAAGCAACTGCAAGTTCTAATAATGCTAGTACAAATCCTTTACAAAAATATTATTTAATATTTTATCTTATAAAATTTGTGTTTAGTTTTAGAAGTTTCAACTTATGAATATCCGTGGACAAATAAAATTAGATACATATGAGCCAGAAATCACTGTATAATACTTATTGTACATAATTATATCTATAAGACACTTGATAGCGTTCATTTGTAAACAGAATGCTCAGCTATTAAACTTAAACGTTTAATGAAATAAAAGAGTGGAATAATTTTTTGTCTTTTTTTGAACTCGTTATCATGGTTTTAATTTTCTGCCATGATCAACTAGCTTTAATATCAACAAAAAATATTAGCAATTGTTTTTCATCTATTAAATTTGAATTCATTTAACAACAACATAAAATATGTTTATTGTATTTTTCCAATTTCAGTATAAAATGTGACTAAAAAGATAAATATTGTAATAATTATACAGTATATTTGTATTTATTTGTATTTAATTTTTCATATAGGAGTTATACGCAAAATTTAAAGACCATTATTGAATGAGAATGCTGTGTTTCTCTTCTATATTAACTCTTTTTTTTTTGTATAAAAAAATGTGATGCATATATCAAGCATTATATCATAGAAAAAAATAATAAATTCTGATTTAATATTTTTAAAAAACTATATATTTTTTAGTTTTTAGAGAAAATCCTGAAATAAAAATTTAAAAAAATCAGCTATTCATAATCCAGTGAAAGTGATCAGTTACCTATTTTTTATATTACTTTATAATACCCTGTTTATTTTTAATTACTTTACTTACGCATCAACTGCTACTCAGCTAGAATTATCACAATTTTTAAAACCGGATATTTAATTATAACATAAGCATTCTCTGGCTAATATAACTCATCAGCAGCAAACGATTTTTTTTCTTTCGTTCTCTGAACTGTTTCAAAATTTAATTTTGTGTGTTTTCAAATAATGTAGCTAATTATGACCTGTGCTGATAGCTTCTAAAGTTTTAATTGGCTTCTTATTTCGAAATGCGCCAATTAAAACTTGTAAATCAACTTTGTTAATGGTCTTAGAAAATGACTTTGCTAGGTGATTTTTGTTCAACTAAAATTAAGAAAGTTTTAAAGATCTGGGGAACCGCAACTCCAATTTATCAACTAATTATTATCCCACAAATCCACTTTTAGAGAAAAGAAAATTATTCGCTTGTATTTTGCATGTGCTTTGGAATAAGCGTCGAATGGAATAGTAAATTGCTGAGATTTCTTAATTTTTGGCAATGTAAGCTGAGATGTAGTTTCTCTCTGTTTCTAAGAAATCGTTGAGTCAGCCTGGATGTGGAAGAACACCCTTTTGCGAGAATGTGGTGAACCAATTGAATTTTTAAGATGCAAGTAAACTTTGATTTTCAAAGACTACTGTAATTAACTTTATTTTAAGAATATTTTAGATACATATGAAGTACCTTATACTTAAAAATTTTGAATGCTCGCTGTATATAAACTTTTTTTAATAAAAAGGTATGTAAGGTATTGGTATAAAATTTTAAGTATAAAAATTTTGAATTGATGCTAATTTTTTCAAGCATTCATTTTGAAACATAAATATTTAATGAGTTCAGATATTTTTACGTGTTAATTATGCTGGGGCGCTTAACTTTTGTTGATATAAAAAGATGCTCTAAAAACTTACATAAACTTGAAAAAAAATATTCTGACAAATTTGAAAATTCGAAAAACGAAACCAATTTTTTTTCCATACTAAGATATTTTGATACATTTCATTTGTTTCGATATGATACGAAACTAAATGATACATTCATTCTCTTTCTGAAAACGTAATATTCAAAATAATATTTATAACAACAGCATTGTTTTCTTAACTCTACCAGCCGACGTTAGTATATACTTCTAAATGTTTTCAAAAGAATTATGTTGCAACTAGAATCAACATATATTTTCAGCTAAAATTTAAAATATTATTTTAAAAATTCTAATACATTTAAAAAAAATTTAATTTTTAAATTGCTTGCAGCATAATAAAAAATAATATCATAAAAAATAATATATATTTTGGATTCCAACTGGTTTATTTCATTGACCGACTTTATAATTAAAAAATCACGTAAATATCAAACCAAACGTATATAGTGGTTCTATTGTCACGTTTGAAATGCGAATATATGAATTCGTTTTTGTCTGCATTTGTAATTAAAAATCAAAGAAAAAATTAATGATTCTTTAAATCTGATGTTAAAAAAGAATCAACAATTCTGAATTTCATATTCTGTGTATATAAATTTTCATTAAGTATATTGATTCTTTTTGTATAAATTTAGTTTTGCTAAAAATTACCATTTCATGGTATGGAGCCTACTTTTTAATTATTGGGGCTTGCAAGAAATTAATTGGTTTACATTTTTGTATATTACCGGAAAAAAAAGAGGGATATTTTTCTGAATCAGTAATAAATGACAAAATAAGTTTTAAAACTTAAGACAAAAAAGATATTGTTTATTTTTAGGAGTATGTTTTATGAAGGCAAATTTAAGATGTTAGATAACGAAATTTGTATAAAAAATGTTATTAATAGCAATAATGTCCCTTGATATTTTCTTATTGTTTCTTTTTATTTTCAGTCTGTGGTGAACAAGAATTTTATTTAAGAATTTAAATTTTATTTTACCAAGCCTTTCCAAGTTGTTATAAAAAAATTTAAAACAAAAAAACCCCCTCTTATTCCTTTTAATTACTAATTATATTTTATTATTATTTGTTCTTAATTTTTTAATTAATAAATACAAAACACAACATTTAGGAAGTAATAATCTGATTTATTCGAGAAAGTAAAAAAAAAACGGAAGTCAAGTTTTTTTATGCTATTATTGCATTTTATTGTATTTGCAATATTTTTTTTAAAGACAAACTAAAATTATTTAAAAATATGTTTATATTAGTAAGAAAAGATAAAATATTTCATGGCTCATTTCAACTGATGAATAATTTATTTAATTACGCATTCAATTCTTGCATCTTTTTGATAGTGGACTGTGCTTTGCTTTACACTTAGAAATATTGTTTGACTATTTAAAAAATAAATTCCCAAATGTTCATAAATACTTAAGAATTGAATTATTTAATAAATTATTATACACATCATTATTCTTTGATTGAAATATTTCAGTCTTTTTGAATTTCTTAAACCTTAAAATATTATATTTAAGATTTCCTATCATAATCGAATTTTTAATGTTTTTCAAAACTATATTACATTCAGATGTAAATCAGTTATTTATTGCCATTTATACAGTCAAATTCTTGAGTCATGAGCACGTGATTCAGATAATATTCTAACTTAATAAATATTTTGCGCGTTTAAATATTCGAAAGAAAGAAAATGCACAGTTTTTATTCATAAAATCCTTAATCGCTTGATTCATTCATAATGAAATCAAATAGTTTTAAATTCTAACTTTAATTATGTTAAAAGTCAATTCCCACAGAAAAACTTAAAGCATGTTTGCAAATCGGCTTAGAGAACGATTTCAACCATCATTTCTGCAACCCATTTCAGTCATAAGATTCTTGAATAGCTCTTAATAAATGGGACGAAATGAAAAAAAAATTCTTATTCTAATTCTTTAATTCTCTTACCGGCGGTATCTATTCGAAGATTTCTTTCCTCAAGAGACAACTAGTTTGATTTTTAAATATATTTTAATAATTTAAATACTAAATGTGTGTAGTATTGAATTTGTTTTTATCGTAATTGAGTTATAATAACTAATTTATAATAGTATTAGCTAAGAAATTCTTCCTTTTCAAATAAATTATTCTGAAAAAATATAGACAGTCATAATAATACGTAAAAAGCATTCATGAATATTTATTTTGTATTATTGTGATTATGAAACGAATTTTTTAAATAATTGTTTTCATCTTGATCATAAAATTTTTCCTCTTTCATTTCTTCTAAAAGAATATAAAACTTAATTGCAATTCTGACAGAAAACTTTTGCATTTTTTTAATAATCGCTTGAATTCTCATAGGAAAAAAATGTTTTAGGTGTTGACAAAGCTCATTGCAAAAGATTTTTTCAGTACTATAATTATTTATACAGAGAGCGTACATCTTTACATATACATATTTATTTTAATATCGAGGGTAGTTTCTGAACAAAATATATTACTATTAAAATTACAATTCATCGTTTTTAATTTTTTAAATTTAGATAAAAACTCCATATGGATATTAAAAAAGACTTTCAGGTGCAAGAGATATCAAGCATATACAATTTTTTGATGAGTGAATTATAAAATATTTATAGAAACTTATCGTATACCACAACTATAAATATTCCAAATTTTTTTAAACAAATCACTTTATGCAGATTTTGAAGACTTTAAACTTTTTTGACTGAATCCTTATAATAAAATTTAATTCAATTTTTAAATTCACAATTTGCTTTTATTCTTTAATTTTTTTTTCGTCAAAATAGCAGATCAAATGATTTAATCATGTAAAATTAAATTTAACTATCAATTATTTTTTTATTAAGTTCACAGTTTAGTAAATGTGTGATAAAAAAGAAATTAGGCAATTATTGATCGATTAATAAACATGTCCAATTATTTTTAAAATCAAAAATACGGTTTTAAAAATATTTTCGCTTTACTTTTCAGAAAAACAAAGATTAGTATTTATTAATTATTTGACATCTACATTTGTTATAATTACATGATGAAGTATTTTAATGTGAATTTATTCGAACTATATTTAATTATTTAGATTTCAATAATTTTTATTAAAAATTAAGAGGAATCTTTTATTTAAAGCTTTTGAAAATAAATTTGTAAATAATTTACGAGCAAAAGATTCTAGCAAGCAGCATCTCTGAAGCTATTGTTACAAAACAAAATTTCAATTCGTTATATAAAAAAAAACTATGAGCATTCATGAAAATTGTTTTAAAAACTTTTAATAAAAATAAGGAAGAAAAACTTTTCATTTATAATTTTTCTTTTTAAACTTTTAAAATATTTTTCAACTAAATGAAATTGGGGTAGTTAAAATATCATTTCTCAAGTCAGCTAAAGTTTCTAATCATTTGAACTATGTCTAATTTTGCATGCCCACTCATTCTTTAAAGATATTTAAGAAACATTTATTGCCTCATTTCATTACCTGAGCAATTCATTTAATTTTGTGCGTCATAACATATGTTTGAATCTAATTGCTATGATTAGCTTAGGAAAATGTGTATATATTTTTTACATTCCTTTCTAATTTCAGTGTAATCGAAATATTTTGTTGTATTACTAACGTTTCGTCAAATGAATGTCGGTGATCAGTAATCAATGGAATGGAAAAATTATTTCGCCATGCAGAAAGAATTTTCGTAAACTGTCCAGCTATTGAAAAATATCTTATGGAATATAATTTAAGCAACAATTATTTTTATAAAATTTCTTCCGTAGAAATTTTTTTGCTTTAACCCTTCATTCCGCATTGCTGAATATTCAGATAAAGTTATTTATAGCTTCTCTAAATATGCTAACAATTATAAATGGATTTAATCTATTATCGAATTTAAATTATTCGTTGAAAAAGATTTCGAAAAAGTGGTTTCGAGTTTGTTTGTTTTTTGACTCATATAATTGCTACTGATATAGAATCTATTCAAATAAAGTTTTAAGAAATCAGTAATTTTTTTTCTATAAAAAATTTATTCTCAAAATAGTTAAAATGACTTGAATGTTGCAAAATTTTTCAGTAATAATTGGGAAGTGAAAGTCAGGAGTATTAATCTTTTCATAATGATGTCATCCATTCCAAGCCTCGCCAATTTTACGATAATCAATCTATATTTACCAAGCGATGTAACTTTCCACCATATTTTATGTTTTTAATTCGGCATGTATCATTTTCATAGCATCCATAAAGACATGATGAAGCATGTTATAATACGAGGAAATGACTACTCTATATAAACTAAATAGAGACCAAACCTAAAAGAATATAAAATGAGAGGTAGGATATTGCACAAATGCCGATATGTAGTCATAATTTATCGCAAAATACCAACATAAAAATTACTCTTGAAAAATTAATCATTTTTATTAATATGAAATATTTAAACATAAAAATTTAGTTCAATGCTTTAAAACATAAGGATTGAAAATTATCCTGAAAAATTATTATTTGTCGTCCTTGCTACAAAATACGTACCCATAAAAGTATAATTTAAGAAATTTTGAAAAAAAAAAAACTGTATTATAATATGAAGAGCAAAATATGAGAATAGAGAAAAAAAACTTTTAAATTTACTCGCTACAGATCTTAGCAAAAAACAAAAAAAAACCTTACTCGTCCCGGATCCTAACAAAAATTATAATTTCAAATTTACTCGCCAGATATCCAAACAAAAACAATACTTTCATATTTTCTTACCACAAATCCTTACAAAAAAGACACTCAAATTTACTTGCCTCAGATTCAAATCTCCTTCCCTTAAAAAAAATTTCAAATTTACTTGCCATAGAACCTAATAATAGCTTTCCCAATGAACATGCAAAAAAAATTATATCTGATCTTAATATAACTACATAATATTTGACACGATCACAAAACTCCAGTGCTTGTAGCCCAACAAATATCTATACAAAAGGTTTCAGAAGCATTTCGTATAGAATGAAATGATTATTCTTCCAACCATTATATTCCGGCGCATTAATAATCCTCAACAAGCCATTCTAATCCAAAAATACTCTGCCTATCCCATTACTCCTGAAAGAATTTGTCACTCCAAACCACCCTGGTGATCGCCAAATGAGACTTTGTTCTGCTGCCATCCCCCCTTCTCATTACGAGTGATATCGAAGCTGCATTACTATTCGTCAGTATCTAATGATGGAAACTAAATACTTCATAATTTCGAGGGAAAGCCAAGCAGTGCTAAGCGCCGGGACTTAACAGTTCTAATAATTTCTGCCGCGCAATAATCAGGCCCCCAACTCGAAACATGATAAAGGCAATATTATCATTCGTACAGGGAAACCTGATCAACCATTTCTGCATAATTTCGAGCTGAAAGGGAATAACTCCTCATACGTCTCATTCAGTGTGAAAGGATTGTTGATAGAAAGTAACAGACGAGGTCTGCTACGCAGAATCGAGGAATTCGAATCGATGTAGGAGATCGTGTGTCCAAATGGGAGGGGTGGTAGTGTTATAAAGCTAGATTTAGAAGCGCCCTTTGTAATCTCAAATTAATATAATTAAAAATTGAAATCTGCACTGCAAGAGTATTTTATTTCATGTAATAATTTGATAAATATATAAAAAATATTTAAAATAAATCATTAAAAGTTGAATTATACATTGCAAGAGCATTTTGTTTCATGAAATAAATAGATAAATATGTAAAAATGTTTGAAATATATAATTAAAAGCTGAATTCTATACTTCAACAGTATTTTATTTCATGTAATAATTAGATAAATACATAAAGATATTTTAAATAAATGAAATAAATAATTAAAAGTTGAAATCTGCACCGCAAGAGTATTTTGTTTCATGAAATAATCAGATAAATATATCAAAATAAATGAAATAAATAATTGAAAGTTGAAATCTGCTCTGCAAAAGTATTTTATTTCATGCAATAATCAGATAAATTTGTAAAAATATTTGAAATAAATAATTAAAAGTTGAAATCTGCGTTGAAAGAGTATTTTATTTCATGCAATAATTAGATAAATGTATAAAAATATTTGAAATAAATGAAATGTAACTAATAATTCCAAGTTAAAATTAAAATATCTTAGTAATAATCACTCAAATATGTTACTGTTTGGTTAAATTTTCTGAATTCAAATACACACAATTTTATTTCAAAGTTAGAATGGCAGCGTTGTTGATTTCATTAAGAATTATTTAATTTGGTAAAATGAATTTTAAAAATATAGAGTGATTATAACAAAAGTTCCACTTTGAAGTGGTCATCAATGGTAAACTACTGGATCAAATGTTTTCAAACTTGGTAATAGTTTTAAGAAGATGATAGGAATTTCTTTTCTGCCAAAAAAAAAATGATTCAAAATCTTACCACCAGAGGAAAAAATGCACTGCATGCAATATTGTTAAACAAAATTGGACATAAGGAAATTGATTTAAAATGTGTTTAATAGTTTCTGAAACATGTTACTCATCATTTTCTGAAAGCAAGTGAAATTGCATACTGCATTTTCAACAGTAGCTCTTAACATATCTAGTGGACTGATGTCAGGACCCATGTCAGTATATAGTGCCTTTCAATTTCCCCATATCTTAGATTATTATCATAAACAATACTTTCGAGATAATACACATTAAACATGCTTTGCAACAATTGTAGAAGCGATTAAAAACATTTTAAACGGATGTCTTCACTTCCGATTTTGCTTTACAATATTACATGAGGCTCCTTTTCACCTCTGTGGTGAGATTTAGAGATTTTAGAGCATAAAAGAAATTTTCATGGCCTCCTTTAAATTATTACCAAGTTTAATAACATTTAGTTCAAAAATTTTTCTTTTATGGTCCTTTCAAAGTTTAACTTTAATTATAACCAACTCGTACTTCGAATTGCAAATATATACCGCATTGAAATGAACAGGTAAAGTATCGACAACTGTGCTCTTTCTATTCTACTACAATGAAATCAATCGATTTTAAATTAATTTTTAGTTAAGATTAAAAAAGAATAAAAATAAAAATGAAATAAATAAATAAATAAAATGAAGCCTTTAAAATCTTTTTGCAACCTCTTAAAAGACTTTCAGAGGTTTCAAGAGAACATTATTTAAATTATGAATAAATTTTAATGCATAATAAGAATGTCTACAAAATAGCAAATATTGTATTTATGTTACAATGTATGGTATATAGTCATTATTCATAATACTTTTGTTGAAATACAGCTATTCAAATTTCATTCAAAATTCAATTAACTCTTGGGATTGCCAATTTTAAGAGCAGCTTATTTATTTTAATAATTAAAGTTTATTTAAACTTTGTAATATTTCTTTAAATTGTAACAGGTTTTTTTTATTTTAATAATAATTAGCTTAATAAGAAAGTTTGCTCATTAAAATCGATTTTTAATGGGCAAAAATCAAACTTAAACACTAATTTCAGTCCTAAATATATGTCTTCTTTCTATTAATGTCATTCATTCTGCAATGCTTTGATTTAGATATTCGATAAGAGTGTTAAATAATTATATGAACAAATTAATTTTACATAATTTTTGCTTTTACAGGATGTAAATGATATATAGGCATGCAGTCGTATATAGGTGTAAGGAAGAGTTTTAGAAATTACAGCATTTATTTAATTAATAATACTGAATTAAATTAATTATATATACATGTAAGCATTTAATATTTTAAAAGCAGAATGGCAGATTCGAAGACAGAGAAGACTGATAGAAATTCTAAAGTTGAGTTATTCTCTCTCTTGAAAGGAAGGTATGTTTGTGTATTAACGGAACTGAAAAGCACGACCCCTCACAGAAATAGATTACGCAACAGTGGCGTATAAAAGGGAGAAGTAAATTATCCCTGTCGTAAATAACAATAGGGAAAATATTCTTTCAAAGTGATAACATGTCATTAAGATTCTGTGTCAATCATAAGTAAGGGAAACATATTCATCTTTTTAAAAAGTATCTGTTTAAGGTAGAAGTTTGTATCGTATTTTAGTTATATATAATCATAGTTTTACTCTTATCTTGAGAACCGCTAACGAAACCTTTATATATATATATATATATCCATTTTGAATATCTTTAAATTATCTAATCAATGTGTTTCATTCAAGTTATGCCCTTTATACCTAACAATTTATTTTATATTGCATTTATTTCATTTCTGAACTCACTTAATTTTAATTTCAAAAGTTTGTTTGAAAGTGTTTAAAACAGAAACTTTGCTTTTTTTAATAAAAAAGAATACATTTCTATCATCATATCTTCGAAATATTTACTCAAAAATAGAAACAGCATTTTCTTCATCTTGATGAGTTTTATATAGTTTTCACAATTTCTATTTTAAAGATCTTTGATGAATATGCAATATCTATATTTTATTTTATTCAGGTTTGATTTATTTTATTGCGTTAAAAATTAAAAATTTCATCCTAATTTCTATTTTTTCAATCGCTTTCCTTGTATTCTCATTATTATTATGTCCTCTTCTAATAATTCTTCAAATAGTTTAAAATGGTCTTAATCTCTTTCCCTTCTTTTAATAGTTGTTTTCTTCTCATTATTCGCATTTTTGAAAATAATAATAATTAATTTGTAAATTAATTCTTTCAGTGTGAATTAATAAAAATTTATGACGACTTTTAAGCAATTGCCTGAATTATCTTTATGGATATATCTACGTGATTTCCAAATAGGTTTAAGATATATAGTTTTAATGGCTTTACAATGAATGCTTTTTGTTTTGCATTTGACAACTTTTAAAGGCACAGAACAATGAAATTTATTTAATTACTAATTTGAAACAAGTTAGTAAATGTCCTTTTAAGATTTCAAAAACGATCAAAAGTGAGTTCCAATATATTTATGTTACTAATTCTACCCTTATTTAGAATACATCATAATTCCGATATCAACAACATTTATAGAAATTATTGCATTTATATTTTCACATGATTTATTTTTAAATAAGTTCAAATATGTGCATTTTTTTCTTATTTCATTTAACATTTTTTTCAATATTTTTGAAATTGTTAAAACAAAAAAAATTAGTAACGAATCAGTATACGATTTAAAATTCATACTTGTCTCATTAGATAATTGTTGAAGCCCAATAACTCTAAACTATCTTTGAGGATTTAAAATAATAAGAAAAAATTCATCATTTTCTTGTTAAAATTATAAAATAAACGATAATAATTTTTGTTAAAGTTTTTTATTATGCGTTATTATCTCAATAAGGGTCAAAGAAAACGATTTCCGTTTTACAGTGCAACCTTTTATTCAATATACCTTTCTTTTAGAAGAAAAGGCCCTATTGCAACTTGTATTTCCGTAGGTATTTAAAATAATAATTAACAATTCATTATTACCTTGTTAAAATTATTAAAAAATTATGGTAATTTTCGTTCAGGTTTTTTCCTATGCATTATTATCTCAAAACGGCTCAAAGGAAAACGATTTCCGTGTGCAGTGCATCCTTTTCTTCAATACACCTTTCCTTTAGAAGAAAAGTCCCTATTGCAACTCCCCTTTCCCTTGTTACAAACGGGCTAGGCCATCGTAATGAATCCGCTGTGCAAGAATGTGAAGAAGCCGCGTGCCGGATTCTTCATGCCGGAGTAATTGCATTATGAATCCGGCTAATGTATATTTGGCGGCCGTCGCCGGATGAGCGAGCACGCCTCGTCTCCCCACCTGTGCTCTCCTCCAAACGCTGAAGCGTGAACGATCACCATGCATCGCATTTATTAAGAGATCTATACAATAACAGATAGATGTCTGGGGAGAATAATGGCTTGTTTGGTTGCTCGTAGATTCCTCATTCTCAGATGGAGATCGGTTGGCATTCCGTCAGCGAGTCTTCGCGTTTGTTTAATGTCACCTAATTATACACCAAGTTAAAAAAAAGTAATTATTTTTAAGGAATTAAAGTTTGTTTTAAGTGCTAAAAAATAATCGGTATTAATTTAGACCTGTTATTTGTCATGTAAGTATCTGGTGAAATTTGTGGTCTATTTTATTGAAGCGTGAATGATCACCATGCATCACCTTTATTAAGAGATCTATACAGTAACAGACAGATAACTGGAGAGGATAATGGCCTGTTTCATCGTTCGTAGTTTCCTCATTGTCAGATGGAGATCGGTTGGCATTCCGTTAACGAGTTTTCGTATTTGTTTAATATTAGCTCATCATGCTCCAGGTTAAAAAAAAGGGTAATTTATTAAGAGATCTATAAAATAACAGATAGATGTCTGGGGAGAATAATGGCTCGTAGATTCCTCATTCTCAGATGAGGCTCGGTTGGCATTCCGTCAGCGAGTCTTTGCGTTTGTTTAATGTCACCTAATTACGCACCAGGTTAAAAAAATAATTATTTTTAATGAATCAAATGCTGAAAAATGATTGGTAATCTTTGAGACCTGCAATTCATCATGTAAGTGTCTAGTGAGATTTGTGGTCTATTTTATTGAAGCGTGAACGATCACCATGCATCGCATTTATTAAGAGATCTATACAGTAACAGACAGATAACTTGAGAGGATAATGGTCTATTCGGTTGCTCGTAGATCCCTTATGTTTAGATGGAAATCGGTTGGCATTCCGTCAGCGAGTTTTCTCGTTTGTTTAATGTTAACTTATTATACTCCCGGTTAAAAAATAGTAATTATTTTTATTGAATTAAAGTTGTTTTAAATGCTAAAAAGTAATCTGTAATCTTTTAGAATAGTTCTTTGTCATGTAGGTGTCTAGTAAAATTAATTATCTATTTTATTGGATTGGCATTAACAAAAGATTAATAAGTTTTTATTGAGATAGCTTAGTTTGGTTTATCGTCAACGAATCTTTAAGTTTATTGAATGCTGTCTAACCATGCTGAAGGTTTGAAAAACTAACATTATTTTTACCTAATAAATTTGCTCTTGATACTTAATAAAATAATTTTTAGTCCTTTAGACCTATTCTATATCACTGAGCAGTCTTTTGAAATAATTGGTTGTTTTGTTGGACAGAAACGAAGTTGGTTGACGCCATATTTTAATTGAAATGACTCATTTGATTCATATTTCTTCAATGTTCGACTCTTTTGATTCATATTTCTTCAATGTTCAATGTTCAAAATGCAAGCATGTGCGATTTTTTATTATAAAGAAAATACTAATATCGAATACATTTATGATATAGCCCTGTCATAATAGATAACTGCCATTAAAAATCAATAAAACAACACGTTCATCACTTTTCAAGGAGTACTTTCCCTTTCGCGTATGTGAATGGCTATAGATTGGCATGAGGCTTTCAGTTTGAAATATTGATCTATATGAATCGAAGGAACAAAGACAAAAAAAATGGAAAAATGTTTCCCAAATTTAAAATTTATTTTAAAACTTAAAAGCCATTTAGATATCTCGAAGGAATGATGGTTTGTTTTACTGAACGAACGACAGCAAATATATTTTCCATTCTTTTCTATTTCATTGATACACTTGTATGTTTCTGAAACTAAAGTAAAAGTATAGTTATTTTAAGGATTTCGATTTACTAAAAACTAGGGGGCTCCGCTCCCTACTCGTTTATACACGCCAACCCCCCAGGAACTGCAAATGCTGTTCCTCTCGGATCGCTTCGCTCGTTCGCCATCTACTAAACCACTTTAGTCTAGCGAAAGATATATTCAAATAGTTTATTCCAAAATGGGATAAAACAATGAAAGACATAAGAAAATGTGAAACAAAATGCACACTCGAAAAGTGAGCCTTAGAAAAGTTATTTGTAAACACAAATAACTTCTCATATAGGAACTATATACACCCACCGCAGAAACCAAATCAAAAAAATTGTGCTTTGCTCACAATTTAAATCATAAACAGAATTCCATATGGCCATTTGCTTCTCACCCCCCTCTCCACCGACCTGCAAATAAAACTTCCTATATATGATATATGCCATATTACATAAAAGTTTTCACACTTAATTTTTTAAATAGAGTAGCTCTTTAAATTCTCAGTACAGAACACTATTTTCCTCTAATTTCTGTTTATGTATAAAGTTTAATGATGAATTTACTCAAAAAAAATCGCTATTTATATTTTAAGTTACGTTACAGTCTTCTAATTAATTATAAGGAATAAATGAAGTACGATTTCCAAGTTTCTTGGGAAAAAGTGATCTCATTGTAAGAAGGATAATGATGCAATCACAGAAAATCCAAAAATAGGATTTATAGACAAAAAGAAAACTAAATAAAAACTTATATCACATAAACCATCTATTTTCCAGACTTTGATCATGCAAAATAGTATCTATTTATTAACAAATTGCTATTAATTTAATTGAAATATTTAACTAATTAGAAAGTCCTATCAAAAATTATGGATGATTCGTGTTAAGTAGGTAATCAAATTTCTAATTACCAAAGTCCTAATTAAATTAATTAGAAAAATATTAATAAAATTTAACTTCTGAATAACAAATGAATAAAAGAAATAGATTATTTCATATGATTGCACGGTCACGTTCGGATTCTAAATTAATTTAAGATTTGTTTTAGAAGAACTCAATTCGACTATTTAAAAATTGTGTTTCATTTTTTTTCAATTCCCAGTGACAGTTCACTCTCTTCCTATATATATTTATTTATACATCTTGTTCAAATTTTCAATCGCTAATAAAATACTTTTTATTCATCCACTCGAGTTCAAATAAATTTTTTTAAACTTTCAGTGCATGACATTTGTTGTTAATACAGTTTTTTTCAAACATTAACTCCTTAATTAAATTTAACCCATTTTAAGTACAATTTTAGCAGTTCGTAATGAAAATTGAAATCAAATTTCAGTAGCTGAATTGGTAAAAAGCAAGGATTTCTGTATTTTTGAAGAATGCGAGTTCAATGAATAATTTTTGGATACTTAATAATTTTTTGATAATTATTTAATCAAATATAATTAAAGTTTTCTCTATTGCATATGTAGGAATTGAATTAAAAAATGTTTATATTCTATGTTTTCTTAGTAGCTCAAATGCCTTTTTTGAAAATTTTATGAAAAAAAAATGATAAGTATTATATTATTATATATAAAAGTTATATTTTTCAAAGCTTTTAAAGATAATCTAAATTTTAATCAAATTTGAGAATTATATTTACCTGAGAATAGAAAAAAAGTTTGCCATTTTACGTTCATACTCTATGGAGAAAAATAACTCTAATAAACCAAAACTCATTTGGGTATTATTTTAAGAAAATAATGAGTCAAAATTAAATAAAAACATTTTTCTATTATTTTTTTTAAATTTTAATTCTTTCATTAATAATTCTCGAAAGCTTTTTAAGTCTTAAATATCAAAATATTAGGTATTTAATGGTAAAAGAGTTACATATTCATGATATTTGTTTTATAAAGAAAAATTCGTTTAATATTCCAAATAATTTCTGAAAAATCATATCAATCATATCAAAATGTCTATTAGAAATGGTTCGATAACTTAAAGATATTGACCGGCATTCAGAATATTGAACAACATCGGGAAAATATTTTACATTTTTTTGTGCTGATAGGGAATACTATACGAAATGGTAATTTTTATCTTGCCTTGTTAATGTTATTAAATATAATATATTATATAATACAAGTTTTTCTAATAATTTCTAGACAAGAAACTAATTTTATTTATTTTTCTTTTTTATAAAATTGTCGACAATTTTCTCCTTTATATTTTTAATTCTATGGAATGACTAAGATTCTAAAAACTAATTAAACTTTAAGATATTTTAATGAGTAAAATTTTTAACATTATATGGGAGCAGCATAAAGATTATTTTTAATAATTAAAACATAAGTATGATGATATTTTTAATTAATTACAATTTATAAATAAATATTAGTTAACAAATTACTTGTTGACATGAAAAGACAAATTACAATAATAATTCTAAAAGATGTTGGATTTTTTGTTATTCTTGTCCGAGAAACTTCATGACAACACATTATGTCTAACCAATAATCCACTGTGTGTAGGTTTTATTGGTATCAAATTAGACTGAAAGTTTTAAAACACATCACTTTATTCTTTTAAAACACAACTATTTGTGGTTGTTGCCAACTGACCAACAGATATATTTGACATAGTCTTGTTTCCTACATCCTCCCAACACTGGTCAACCTCGAGGGGGATGACCAGATATATCCTCGAAGGAGATGATCCCAGGTTTTGTCCCCAAAATCTGTGGGTTTTATCGGTGTCAAATTAAATTGAAAATATCAAAACACATGCCTTATTCTTCTAAAACAAAACTAACTATTTGCAGTTGTTAGCCCATCAACTATAGATCAACAGAAATATTTGATATAGTCTTTTTTCCTACATCTTTCCTACCAGGGTCAACCACGATCGGGATGACCAGAGATGTCCTTGAAGGGGACGATCCCGGGTTTCTACACCAAAATATGCAAGATTTATCGGTATCAAATTAGACTGAAAGTATCAAAACACATCTCTTCATTCTTCTAAAAAACAACTAACCACTTACAGCTGTTGCTAAATGAACAACAAAAATATTTGATATAGTCTTGTTTCCGACAACTCCTTACCCTGTTCAACCTTGAGGGGGATGACCAGAAATGTCCTCGAAGAGTATGATCCTGGGTTTTGGCACCAAAATGTGTGAGTTTTATCGGTATCAAATTAAACTGAAAGTATCAAAACACATCACTTTATTCTTCTAAAACACAACTAACTCTTTACAGCTGTTGTCAAATGAGCAACAAAAATGTTTGATATAGTCTTGTTTCCTACACACTGCCTGTGACTTGCAAATGCATGTGTATTTTGTAAAGTATCTATTTGTAAGAAGTTTTATCATTTAATTTACGAAACAATCCTGGTCGTATTTACTTATAATAATAGAAAACATTGTATTCAAATGTTATATTGTTACAAAAAGAAGACGGGAAATCGAGAGGCTGGGAAGGGATAAAAAGCAATTCCTGTATGCCGCTGAATTCTATTTTGTAAATCCATATCCACCATGTTATTTAATATTCGAGGTTAGGTTCTACTCTAGGATTTTTCTTGGCAAATATACGTCTTAGTGAAACTATGCTTACCCATGAAAATTGCGTTGGGGAGGAATTGCACATATATAAAATTTCCTATATCGAAAGCTTATGTTTCTCTTTATGTTAAATCTGCATCTGAAAGAGGAAATTGAAGCTATGTAGATTTTTAAATCTTTGGTATCTTTTTCCTGGTACATATGGGATATAAATTGTTCACATTAAGGAAAAAAGTATTAAAAATAAAGATATATTTCTAAAATCAAATCGAAAAGCTCGAATTTCATTTATCAAAATCTATAGCATGTTTCATGAAATATATATCGTACGAGAAACAATAAATATCGCATTGTTTCGTTTCGCATGTTAGTCTTTCCGGCAATCCATTTCTATAAATAGAACACGTTGCATTCTTTTTAAACTAATATTCAATCTGTACTTATATTTCAGTGATACTTATGATTCCCATTGTATCAAATCTTAGAAGCTGAATGCAAGCAGTAGTCACAGTTAGCTGGTAGGAAAATCGTACTAAATATTCTTTACTCTGAATCAAAAATTGAAATATTAGAGATGCGTTTAATTTACAAATTTCAAGTTTTCATTTTAAAAGTGAAACATATTTGCTACAAAGGTGAGATAAGAAAACTGAAACTAACTCTATTTTATCGAAATCTTTCTTCAAAAATGTTATAACATAAACGCAAAATATTATTTCATCGTTGCATCTGTCAAACCATATATATTTTGGCAATCTTTACTTTTAACATTCAACTGACATGAAATATAACAGTTTATTGATGTAAAAAGTTTCCCCTTTGAACAATATCTATCTGTTATTGCTTATGAACCATATCAATCTGTTATCACCTATTAACATCAATTTCTTATCGCCTATTAACAATATCAATCTGTTATAGCCTATGAATAATATCAATGTGTTATTGCCTATAAACAATTTGTTATAACCTATGAACATCAATGTGTTATCGCCTATGGACGATATCAATCTGTTATCGCCCATGTCCAATATCTATCTGTTACTAAGCAACTTAAAACTCATAGTTCTTAGCATCATTGGGGATTTGTTTCTGTACATAAATTGAATGGCAAAAACTATACTTCGTGATATATAAGTATGATTTTTCTAACAACTTGCGTTTCATGGTATAAATATTCGCCTTTAAATTGCAATAGATTAGAACTTTTGGATGTTCATATTGTAAATATCGAATTTCTTAAATCTTCTGAATCGATACCCATCAAAATAATACATTAAACGTTTCAAACATTAAAATTCATTTCAACTTTAAAAGATTTAAAATCCCACAATTGCATCCCTTTTTTACATAGTTAATATCGCTTTGAAAAAAAAAGCATTGATATAATTCCGATTTCGATTAAAATACAAACGAAATCTACCATTGTATCGACGAAAGCTTTCAAGGCTAAAAGCCTTCTTCCATTTCTCAAGGCCACTCGGTGAACTCATAAAATGAAACAAATAATCTCGGTGAAAACCTTTTAATGAGGCAATTAATTTTGAAAAAACTCAGAAATGCATGAAATGAACTACAAAGGAATATTTAACTTTCTGGTAATTGTCTATATCCTCCAAAATAATGATGTAAAGGCAAGTTCGGAAGGATTTCAGCATCATTATTGACTTTTATGAAATTTTAAAGATTCTTTATTTAATTTTTCTCCTTCAAGTCGCACTATCCACTAACATTGTGATACACTAATTAGAGAGTATATTTAAATGACTAATCGATTTTTGAGCATGGGAAAAAATATTCATATTTTAAAGGCAGAATATTATTGTTTAAAACTTTAACTGCTCCCAATAATAATTTGGAGCAATTTTCTTAAATAAGAATTTTGCATTGTAGCTAGAATTTAACTTTGATATCAATAATTCGATATGTCTGTAACTTCCAATACGTCTGTAATTTAGTTTGAAAAGGATATGCTTTTTAATCGATGAAAAAAACAAAAAATAGGAGAATATACGTAGTATGTATTTGATTTAAAGACCACTAAGGAATTAAATTTTTTTTAAATCTTATTAATGAAATATTCATGAATTGAAATGCATGAATCATACAGCAAAATATACTTTTAAAAAATCAAATGTTGCTAATATATATAATAGTGAAATTTATTGTTTTTGGAAAAACTGCCCTGAAATAAAATTTAAGATTTTCTTTTATTATTATTACTTAAATACAAATTTCGTTTTATCATCTATGAATTTGTATATAGGCCTGCAAATACTAACAATGCAAGAGAAAGTTCCGATCATTTTCTACGGAAAATTAGGAAAAAGATATTTTTAATTAAGGTGTTACTTTTCATTCAATTTTCAGAAGAATATGATCTTTGGAATATCAAATTAAGATTATTTCCAAATGAAACTCTATAGAGAAATTCATCGCTTTTAGATCTATATAATCTCAGAAAAGCTTTCAATTTTTAAGCTGATGTTTCAAGCTTTATTTATAAGAATCATTTTATTCTTTTTTTGTAGCTTTTCTTTTTAAAGAAATATTGAAATGTTAAAACAATTCTATTTAGGATATTAAATCTATTTGACATAAATCTAAAGATTATATTGGGCTTAATAATAAAATTACAAAAAAATTACACTATAATGACTTGGAATTTTTTGCTGAATGGTATTTTTCTGTTTTAATCAAATTTTAGTGTTTTTTTTTTTTTTTTGATCATTTTATGTGACTTGTTTTTGCAAAATTTAAAGCGACTCCAAAACCAATTTCCATAAATAAACTTTTTCTGGAAATCATATTGTATCTGTCCATGAAGAAATTTTGAATAATGTAAATAATTACTATGCTGCATTATTCTAATTTAGTAAAATTATTAATAACACTTCATAAAGGATAACAACATTTAATAAATAAAACTTGTCTTCAGAAACTTAACTTACAATTTATTAATAATTTTTTTTTACATCTGATAAAATCCTGAAATAAGGATTAATGTTATCGTTGAAATCTGGCAACGCCATTGAATGTTTTGATGTTTCGATTTTAAATAAAATTAATCAACTAATTTCATTAATATTCTTAAATATCTTTTGATTTTAAATAAAATTAATCGAGTAATTTCATTAATATTCGAAAATATCTTTTGATTTTAATGTTCTTAACGCTATTAACAATTTGAATTATATTTTGATATTAAATTTGTGGATGCCATTAATGCCCTTAACATTTTGAAATACCTTTTGATTTTAAATCCGTTGATTGTTATTAACGTTTTGAAATATCTTTGTTATTTTTTCCTTTGGATTCAACAATTTATTAATAAGAATGATTATATTTCATTAATTTTTTCTCATTAATTAGTAATTTCCTTTAATTCATTTCATTCTCTTTTTTTACTTGCTTTTTATTCCAGATAATAAAAAAATCCAAATTCAGCTTTTCAAAATTTTATTATCAGTTAATCGATAAATTAAATCAAATTTTGAATCAAAACTTGTAATTTTAATAAATAAAAAAATCGATGTCAAATTCCATAATATTTTTGATAATGGACTAATCGCTATTATTATTAGTTATAATAACAAACTTTACTTTTCATTAAGGAAATAAGACGGGAGAAAATAATGGAAATATTCTATTCTTTATGAAACTAACTCAAAATATGCATTTAAAAACTGAACTTTTAAAAGCATAATATACTATAATTAATAGTACCAAATATACATTTTAAATACATATTGTACTGTAATTTCTTGAATCAAATACACGTTTTAAATACATATTGTACGATAATTACTCGTATCAAATACACGTTTTAAATACATATAGTAGTGTAATTACTTGTATCAAATTAAAATTTTAAATTCACATTTAATTTCACTATAATTACTCGAATCAAATGTACGTTTTAAATACTTATTGTAGTCCCCGATTACTACTTAAATGTTCACACTTTCTGTATAAATCCCCAAAAAAATCCCTCTCTAAATGAACAAAACCTATGGTAGATAATTATTTAGAAAGTGTGTTCGTTCGAAAAATCTATTTATTATAGAATTAAGAATTAATTTCTTAGTCGATTTGTTGAAGTAATTAAACTATACTACGTAATTAGTCTTTTAAACGGGGATTTTATTTCTCTCCTCCGATTAAATCGGTGCTACCAACACCATTTGCTCCAATTAAAGTTAAAGAGAAGGATTCTATTAGATCAATAAATGAGGAACTTAATTTGAACAGTTCCAAACGGGAGAATACCTGTTTCGGTTCATTACCTGCTTCGCTGTCAAAGCCGAATAATAGTTTCAATTTAAAAAATTCTTACTCAACCTGTATTTGCCTGTATATGTGATTAATCGATTAGTTTAAATTGTTTTCTAGCTTAAATTAATAAAATTAAATAAATCTTTACTCGACTATTATTTAATGAATCAAAATAATTAAAAATTAATCACGAACATACATTTGTCATTTTTTTTAAATTTTGGCACATTTTCAATCATTTGTAAGTTTAGTTAGTAATAGTTTGGAAAATTCCAAGACGATCGCAATATTTTACAAAAAGTATTTAATTCAACAATGTTATATTGATTTATATATTAACTATTTCATAAATATGTTTTAATAAAAAAATTGCCAAAAACGTAAGCTTTATTTTAAATGTTAACTTTTTAACACGTTTACTGCCAAATCTAAGGAAATAATGACACTCATTCAATTAAAAGTTAGTAAATAGTTTGGAAAATTCCAAGGCAATCGCAATATTTTACAAAATTATTTAATTTAACAATGTTATATCCATTTATATATTAACTATTTATTATATTTTTTAATAAAAAATTGCCAAAGACGTAAGCTTAATTTTAAACATTAATTTTTTAACACGTTTATTGCCTAATCTGAGTATTATGTACTTTTGAATCTACTCATATTTTTCAAACCCCTTTAATACCTCTTTGCAATAATTTTTTAAGAAAAAAATTATTAATATTTATTTTTGTTTAAAAATTGGTAAGATATTTTTTTCTTCTGGAAAAAAACATAATTAAACAAATTGTTTTTATTAACACACTAATAGCCAATTTAAAACAAAAAAAAATCTTGAAGAACGTCTATCAATCACAGGTTCTCTTTTTGTTGGCAATAATTATGTTAAAAGTCAGATTTTCTATATTTAATTCAGATTTCTATTCGAATCATATTTAGTTTTACTGATACCGACAGATTCAATTTTATCAGCCTTCATTTATTTTAGAAGATATCTACAATAACTTCAATGCAATTATTAACCATTTTTAATAAAAACAGAGAATATTTGTGCAAATGGTGACAGCCGTTTAAAAAAATTTAATTAGTTTGGAAACAACATTTTTTACATCGATTTCTAGATTCTTTTAGAATATCATTGAAATTTTCAAAACCAATTTTTGTAATTCGAGCAAAAAAGTTATTTCTCAAATGATGGATGTACATCGTAAGCGTAAATCAAATTTAAAAAATGAAGTAAAATATTAGCAGCTAAGTTATTTTTCACAAAAAAAATAATATAATTAGCTTTATTTTGAAAGAATTATCTATTTTTTAAAAACAATTTTTTTTAAATTTAGCGTATGTCTAACAATTCTCATAATCTACTGCTAAGCATTTTGTATTCGTTTTATGAATTTCTATATAAAACTAAGGATTCGCAATTGCACTTTTGGAATTCCTAATTATTTTCTGTAAGGTGTGAATAGTTTTTCAATTTCTATTTTGCCCCAATTATAAAAGAATAATATCAGATCTGAAACAAAAATTTAAATATTTAAAGAAGAGAAAACGTTTTAACATGATCATTAATCATTTAATATTAAATGTTTTGTATTCACTTTATGAATCACTATATAAAATTAAGGATTTATAAATCCATGATTTTCAATAAGATCTCAACATTTGTTATATTTCTATTTTACTCCTATTACAGAAGAATAATATCAGATCTGGAACAGAAATTTAAATGTTTGTAGCAAGTGAAAACGATTTAGCATGATCATTCGCCATTTAGTATTAAATGTTTTGTATTCACTTTATAAATCACTATATAAAATTAAGGATTTATGAATCCATGATTTTCAATAAGATCTCAAAAATTACTCTATTTCCATGTTATCCCTACTAAAGAAGAAGAATATCAGATCTTAAACGAAAATTTAAACGTTTCCAGCAAGATAAAATGATTTAGCATGATTCTTCCGCATTTAATAACAAATGTTTTGTATTCTCTTTATGAATCACTATATAATATTGCGGATTAATAAATCCTTGATTTTCAATAAGATCTCAAAATTTTTTTCTATTTCTATGTTACCCCTATTACAGAAGAATAATATCAGATCTGAAACAGGAATTTAAACGTTTCCAGCAAGAGAAAACACTCCAACATGATCACCCCATTTAAGTGTCTGGCATGACAAATTCTGCAGACGATTACGATGTTACACTCCCTATCTAACCTCCTTCAATTGAAAACGGAGACCACCACAAATGGTTATCCCACACTCAACACCCAAGAACATCCCCTCCTTCTATTGTATAACAATCAATAAACCTTCCCTTTCCACCCCTATGTTTTACAACTCCCCTACACCCTTCCCCAGAGCAGCCCCGCTCACCTGATCAATCATCCATCATCTTCCTGACAACTCAGCCCCACTCTTTTTGTACTCTAAGCACGATTTTTTTTTCTCTTCCACTTTTTCTTGCAGACGATTATGGTTCGCGCGAGTAGTATCTATCCATCTTTTTTTCCTGAGAAAGGGTCGAGGAAGGGGTGGGGCAGGACTGATGCAGAGGATATATGTTTTATATTATCCTCTCTCACACTATCGTTTGGCTTTTTTTTAAGGGGGTGGACTCTTGTTTGGTAGATGTCATCCACATGTTGCTTTAGTGGGATGGACGTCCACTTAAAGCGAAGAAAATTCATTTCTTTAATAATGCAATTCCATTAAGGATTTCGTGTCCACGGAAAAAGCCAAATGGCCCTCATGGGGTCCACGAGAAAATACCTGCCTTATGAAGTAAAAATTTTAAATGGCCAAAATGGACCTAACTTTCTTTTCCCTTTTTTTATTATTGATTTTTCCCGGAGTTTGTGACAGTAATGTTTGACTTGAGATGAGTTGTGGGCAAACGCTGAGGCAAGAAAAAAAAGCGAGGCATTTATTAAAGGATCTGATGTTGAGGTCGTTAAAGTGGAACGCTAATGACAGACAACTATATGTCCTCGATTTTTCCGAGAAGACTATATGTAACCCAGGAAGACGGATATGGTTTTAGAAGCGGTTTTTTTACTAGTGGATTAAGTTTATCGATAAAGGTATTTACTCGCTTATAGAATTTCTAATTATGGCGTAGCAATTTTAAAGTACCCAAGGGTGTTCTTCAAAAAATGATAATGCTTTTTTTAAAACATCTAAATTTGCTTTTAAAGTTTTCTTTAAATAGAAATTCATTTTCTTAATAGATTGGTTAACAATTTAAGATTGTAAAATAGCAAAAGTGTTTTTTTTTTTTGTTTTTTTTGAAAAATGGTGCCTTTTTTATAGTTAGACTAAATGGTATCCGGCGCTTTGCTGCCACCGAAAGAAATATTATTAAGTGCCATCAGTAAATAATTTGGCAATGTTTTATCAAAATAAGATGAATGGTACTACAATACATAAAATACGAACAAACAAACATTCATTATTATATATTAATTGTGTGTATTCTTTCAGAAATGTAAACTTGAAATTATTTCAGAATGGTAATGAAAGAAACTATTTATTGTATCTCGTGATTCGTTTGATATTCGTTCAGAATTCTCAAATTTAATTTTAGAAAATATAATTAAAACATTTTGTATTAAAATTGATTAAACATAGAAAACATATTTGTACCATAAAATCGTAAATATAGTTAAAACGATAGTTTTTGGAAACTAAGAGAGGGCAAAATTATTTGTACAACAATATAATTATACTCTTATAATTATTTATATATACAATCGCATTGATATTATATGTTTTTATTTCTTTTGACTGATAAATTTTCTTCCTTTTTGAAATAATGATAGTATTTTTTATTTTAATAAAAGGAATCGATGTTTTAAAAAAATTTACGAATCAAATATTTATTGCTTTTTAATTTTTATGACATCAGCCATCATTTATTTCTAATTAAGCTGTACTTAATATTTTAAACATGTAAAACATTAATATACAATATTGCAAAAACAAGAAATTACCATAACATAAATTTTTATTTGAAATTTAAAGAATTCTTAAAAAAATAAGTTGAAGAATGATTATCGATCTTAAAATAATAAAAAAAAACCTTTAAAGAAAATTGTTTACAAAGTGCATAATAAATAAACAAAATGAAAATAAAAATTGTGTAAAACTGTTAAAATATTTTTCAAAGGCTTCTATTAATTTTGAAGCTCCGTAACATGATAAGTTTTTCTTAGTCTAAAGTTAACAGAAATTTAGTTCAAAATTCAGTTGTAAATAATTAACGTTCTTGCTACGTTTGACACATTTTTCACTCAAAGAGGAAAATAAATTATTTATTTTTGTTTTGTGTATAAAACAGCATTAATACTTCAATTGAAAAATACTAAAATATCTACAATCTGTTGGCTAATATCTTCATTAATTTCAGATGTTAGTATTTTTTATAAAATATATAATCACCCACTGTATAAATTGGGAAATTTTAATAATAATTTGTAGCATGAAAAATTGATAAGATAAAAAAAGTCAGCCATAATAAAAAGAAACCCATTTGTGTTAAATCAGGCAATCTAGGGTGCCAATTCTCAAATATTTGAGCTGTGGCAGTCAAAATATTCACAATTTTTTAAATATTGTTCGACAATGAAAATACGTTATTCTATAGTGTAAAGCTTTATCTTTAAGAACCCTAAACTATCAGCTGTGAAATAGTTTTTCTAATAGGATTACCAACACTTTACTGGTGACGAATTCAGATCTTGCCTTAATTTTGGAGCACCATTTAGTGAAATGAAAAAGTTTTTTTTATTATTTATTTATTTTTGAATAAATGAAACTTGGAACATAACTGGCAAAGTTGGAGAATTCTCTTAAACAATCAAAAAATGATAGTAAATTTTTTGTGTGCAATAAATATATCATTTATTTGGGAAAATTAAGGCTTTAATTTTTATTAAAATCTGGAATTAAAATCTAGAAAGTCGCCAAAAAATTTTGCCAAAAATATAACGAATATATATAGTGCAACCAATATAACGAAATTTTTTTCAAATAATTCTTCAAACAAAATCCAGGCGAGTAGCTTTCTATTTCCTACTTCACTGAACTACCTGTTATTATTTTCTGTTGGAGTAGGTGCAAATGCAATGGACCTAAGTACCATTTCAGAAGCGCTCTCCAGTCATTAAATGGCGGAGATGATACGGAATGAAAAATGACCTCCGCTCTCTCCTGTTTTATCTCCAACAATAAGAAGAACGACGTCTATCCAGATAAGATTTGCCCTATTCGTCATAAATATGTAATAATCCTTACTCCGGGCTGCAGCTTCCGTGCAGCGTTCTGTTAAACATTACGTCTAATGATCTTTACGGGAATCTTGTGTGGGGGTTTCAGAGCCACGATTTATTTCACTGAATAATCCGGTCTTTTTGTTCTTCGCTATTAGCTATTCAGAAACTCAGCTTGATGAAGCTGGGTTTTTCTTGGTTCAGAAATCTCTTAGTTTTGGAGTTGGAATGAGATTTGAAGATTTTTCGAAAAAAAAAAAAAAGAAAAGAGAAAAGAAAAGAAAAGAACATGAAACAAATAGAGAGAAAGTAAGAAAGTGTTTCGTTATATACTAGGCTTGATGTCTCTGACTTATATGAAGGAGCTATTTATTTATAGAATGAAAAGAATATTGGTTTGTCAATATTTCAGAAATAATTACAGCTTATTAAAATAATTTTCGAGTCGAAATACTCATTTTCTTAATAATAATTATTTGTTATTTCAAGGCTTAATTTAAATTAAGAAATATTTTTCAATGAATGCTGTTTATATTTATAAAAAAAAATAGAGATTAATAAATTTTTCTTTCAAAAATAATTTTTTGAGCGCTTTGATGACTTTTTGAATAATTACTTTTTATAGAGAAATTATGTATTTATCATATGAGTCACAAACATTTAGCAATTTTATTAATTTTAGTCTAAGATTTTACAAACAATTTCAGAATCAGTCAATTGTTGGAATTCGTCCTGTAATTTCGACAAGCTGTAACATAGTTAGATTACAATAATACCGGCATGATTTAAAAATAATTTCTTGTAGTTATTACTAATGTAATGGTAAGCGCCTTAATTATAATCCATAAGCATTAGGATAGTATTAAAATTACAATGCAAAAGCACCTTACAATTAAAGAAGACGAAATTATTGCACCAATCAATACAAAATCAATTTTTATTGTTAAAGTCAAAAATAAGTCAAAGTTGCAACTAATCCAACAAATGGTTGATTATTTCCTTCCTTTCACTTGGGCTAATAATTTACAAATAAAGAATTAAAGGTATTCATTTTTATCATAATTCTTGTAAAATATCCACAAGTTAAGCTAAAAACCCTCTTATACTCTAGAAACTGTATCTGAATTCAAAATCCTCTCTCTTTTCCTACACCCTCTTTTTTTTCTTCATTCTCCTTTTAGTATCTTTTTTCTTTAACCTTTCCCTTTCTTTTCTCTTTTTCTTTTTCTTCTTTATTATCTCTTTATATTCTTTCACTATCACTTCTTTTTACAGGTATGTCAGTTAGGACGGCACATTTTCTTTTACATCAACCTTCATTTGGCGCATTCCAAAATGGACCTCTTGGAAAAGGTCTGGTCTATGATGGCGAATGTTAACATGAAAAGCTGAATAATCTAACTATAAGAGCTCTAACATAAATACCGGGTGCTAACATAAGACAATTAAACTCAAGAGTTTGTTACAGCTTGTTCCATCCATTCCATATAATTTTGAGCATTTTTAAATTTTTTAAAAAAAATATTATTAATAATAGAAGAAACTTCTTAGCAATGCTGAAATATTTTAAATAAAAATTATGAAATATTTCTGATTGAAAATATAAAATGCTCAATTTTTTGAACAAAAATTTAAAAAAAAATAACAAAATTTTTAAAATTTTTTGTGCAAAAAATTATGTAATTTTTCCGAGTAAAAAACATAAAATGCTGAAATCTTTGAAGAAAAATTTGAAATATTTTGAATAAAACTTCTAAGCTAAAAATTTTGCAAATATTTTAAAGCAATTTATTTTGTGAGAAATAAATTACTCAAACGAAGGACAAAATATTAAGAAATAAACTAATAAGAAAATTTTAAAACATCTTCAGCGATTAATTTATGTTGTAAAAAATACATTTACTTACAATTTAACATAATTGATACTAAATTAGTAAATTGAATAGAAAAAATGCAGGAAAAGGATTATTTAATTTCTTTTATATTTTGAAAATTTTATTTTCGAAATTTACTAAAACTTTCTTTTTAATGACATGCATTTAAAGCTATAAATCAATCTTTTTTTTTTCATTGAAAACTTTTTTGGCTTACCATTTGCATGCAATTCCTGCTTTGCGTTTTTATTTGAATTAAAATGTAGATTTTAATTTAGCGAATTAAATAACATAACATATTGTCTTTTCACATGAAGCCATAGATTAGCAATAATTATTAAAGGTAAGTTATTTTAAATTTTTACCTAGAATTTAAAATGAAATAGGGCCACCAAAATTACTAATTTATAAAAAAATCATATAA
This sequence comes from Argiope trifasciata, assembly GCA_026543055.1. Lineage (NCBI taxonomy): Eukaryota > Metazoa > Arthropoda > Arachnida > Araneae > Araneidae > Argiope > Argiope trifasciata. The sequence continues at coordinate 1,010,852 of JAPMOQ010007347.1, read as the reverse complement.
CATAGTCAAACTATTTTAATTTGAATACGAACTTCAACTGTAGTTTTCAAAAAATATACTTTAGAAAATTTCTTAAATAAATTATTTTCAGTGAAAATATTATTAGTACGAAGATTTCTTAGTTCACTTTTACGAAGAGAATCATTCGCTTATTTTACGTTAGAATTATTATTTTAATTCGTAGCAAAGATTCGCATTGTACTCTTCTTAGTGGTGTGGATGTGTATGAGAATGTGTGAACATTGATCCTTAGAGTTAGTTTTTAGGCCCATTAGTTCCTTTCTTCCAAATAGGATCTCCTTCATTTAGTAATATGTGTATTAACTCTTTTATTTTTTATGGAATTTTATTATTCCGTTTAAAAATATATAAAAATGTGAAACGCTTTTACTTTAACTAAGTTAGAATCACAACGAGTATATCTCCTTTTTTGGAATTTTAATATCATCCGATGATGCATTTTTTTTTTTGTTATTGTTATTTAAAAAGTACTAGAAATGACTTCCCAATAAAAAAATCTTTGATCATCTCACTTAAAAAATAAGCAGTATATTTAAAAACATGTTTTGAAATTTTAATTTCATAACACATTTTATCAGATAAAAATAATATTTCTTTAATTATACCTCCTAATTATTTTACAAGTTTAAAGCTCTGATTCATTAAATAATCTTAAATCCATTTTAATAAAAAGAATTCGAATTTATATCCATTAAAATCCCTTTTAAATTTTAATAAATTTATCAGACATTATCTATTCATAAAAATGAACGTATTTTCAAAATTTGAATATAAATAAAATTTTGAGAATTAAATAGTTTTGGTAACAATAAATTTTGTATTTCAAAGCCAAGTTTTGAAATTTGCATTGCCCTTATTCTAAATTATCAAAATAAGCTCAAGATTAAGATTAATATTGATTATTCAAATATTATTACATTAAGAAGAATTAGTATTAAATGTAAATAAGTTACTGATTCTCCATAATGGTTGTTTTGAATTTTTTTTAAGGTCTGTACTTTTCAAAAATTGTAAAAGATAAAATTTCATTATATGTACGGAATTCAGCTTACTAAAGTATGACTAAATTATCAAAAAATTCTTTTGTTCAGTTATAAGAAATAAAATTATTTTACTTTCCAAAAAAATTTTAAGAAGTACATTTGTTAATCAGCCTTATGAAAAAATAAAATAAGAAACTTAACAAAATAGGAAATTTTGTTTTCGTTTTGCAAATTTCAAATGAAATTTAAGTCAATTATTCACAATTATTCAGTTATTGCCTGCTAAGTTAATAGGGCTGGACCACTAATGAAATCTCGAAATGTATAAATAATTTCACTCCGTATTGTTTCAAAACAGAACTATAGTAGATCAATCTTTGTACGAATCATGAAATTTTTATTATTTATCAGGGAAAAATTGTATAAAAATATTATTAACCTTTTTATACATTTTCAATTAAAATAATTTGCATTACAAATCCAAGAATTTGAAAATAATCAGTACTAAAATTTTAAAATACAACTACCCGTTTTAATTTCTTGACGATTTCAAAGTATAAAATATATACTCACCATTAACATTTTTTTCTTTGTAAATTTAATCCTTTCGGACATTAGTTCACCAAATTTTTTGTCTAATTTGCTTCTTGCTTGAATAAAAAAGAGTAGGCCCCATACCTTACAAGTGGAGGACATGAGTTGGAAAATTGAGCTTGGAATGAGATTTATGATGATGGTAATATGATTTTAATTTGTTCGTTCATTAAAATATACACCTCATTTGTCTGTTCAAAACATGACCACCAACTTTTTGACATAGTTTTTATATTAGTAAATTAGCATTGCCATTCAGCAACCAAACATCTCTGTTGATAAGACACTTGTTTAGCTATCGAGAGACAAGATTCAATCCTTAATACAATTATTTTTTAAAATTTTCCAACTAAATTACCAATCATAATCTTAATTAATCTGTTACTCACTGCTAATTAAAAATAAATGCTCATTCATCTAACACTTCATTCTGGTAAAAATAAACCCTCATCTAATATTTCATTCATGCAATAATAAATGCTCTTTCATCTAATATTTCATTCATGCAAAAATAAATGCTTATTTATCTAATTCTTTAATCATAATAACATTTAATTTAAAGTGATAATGAAAGTTTAATGAGGAAACATAGTTTAAATTTTTATTTTCAACATAAAGTCATTTTTTAATAGTTGTTACTCATTGTTATTCAAAAATAAAAGTTCATTCATCTAACACTTCATTCATGCAAAAATAAACGCTCATTCATCTGATATTTCTTCAATACAACAATAAACTCGTCATCTAATTCTCCATTCTGCAAAAATAAATTCTCATTCATCTGATATTTCTTTAATACAACAATAAAATCGTCATCTAATTCTTCAATCTGCAAAAATAAATTCTCATTCATCTGATATTTCTTCAATACAACAATAAACTCGTCATCTAATTCTCCATTCTGCAAAAATAAATGCTCATTCATCTGATATTTCTTCAATACAATAAACTCGTCATCTAATTCTTCACTCTGCAAAAATAAATTCTCATTCATCTACTAATTCAGTCATAATTAAAATTCAATTTTCAATTGATAATGTACTAATGTACATTAAATGATGATGAATATTTTAAATTATTATTATAAGCTTGAAATCTTTTTTAATTAATGTGTTATACATTTCTATGCAAAAATAAATGCTTATTCATCTAATGAAATCCATACTAAAAATGGATTTCAAGTAGATTTTGATTTATTTCAGAAGCAGCTAGCACATTTACACAGAACCAAAACGCAAAAAGACGAAAGCAACACAAATAGACACCACATAATAGAGATAGATACTGACGCAATATAAAGCTCACTATACATGAGAGGGGGTCCTTGGACTTCAAGGATGCAAATAAAGTTTCAACAGCACTTTACTAAAATAAAAAAAGCTATGCTGAAAGTTGGTGGTTTCTTTATCATCTTCGTCTTGCTAATCCGTTTTAATGTACGAACATCTTAAGATTTTAGTACCATAATAGTGAAGCTCATTCTGAATTCAATTTTCCAGTTCAGGCCCTCCCTTTGTAAGGCAGAATTCAGATAGAAAAAAGCTTTTACATAAGACTTTTCCAATTTTTAAATAAGATATAAGCCCCATTTAATGAACTGGTCTATAGTAGAGAAGTTCTTCCAAAGAGAAGATGACAGAAAAAAAATATATATGAATACTCAGGATCGATGAAAAAATCAAGAGCTTGAGTCCTGTTGTCACGTGTATTCCTAGGTGAATAACAATTGGTCGATGAGCCTGTTATTGCTTGAGAATACACGTGATAGTAGGGCGCAACAACTCACCAATTCGGAACTATCCACTTCCGTGATTTTGACAAAGACATCCTGTTAAGAAGCAGAAGGAGTTGAAGAGATCTCAGACAGCAGAAATAGAAAGGAAGCAAGAAGTAAGAAATCATTAAATTAATATTAGCTGCACCATACCTTAAAATATAAAAATATAAATATTTTAATTTTTTTATGTAGAGAAAAAAATGGTAGATGACCTAATTTAGATCATTGTAGGATCTAAATCATTTATAAATAAAATTAAACCCTAATTAAAATATTTCTCCCCTTTCTTAGATTTTCTTGATAGTAGAAAAATCTGTTTTGATTTTTAAATTTTTTTTCTTTTAAATTGTTTCGGTAGATTTAGAATTAGAGTTTTATGCAGGAATTATCCATTCCTATTTAGTTATTTTTCATGAAAATTAATTTAATTTTAAATTTTATTTAGTCATTTTATTATCTTAGTTTTTGAAAAAAAATATAAAGTATAATAAAAATCGATTTTAAAAAGATTATTCGCATTTAATTTCATTTCACCACAGTGCATTCACATTTTCATTCTCTTAAACTCATTGATTGAGCAAAAACAATTTTCATGAATTTATTTTTAATGTTTACATTTTAGGCCTACACTTCAGTCAATTAAAATTTCATCAAATCAAATCAATATTAGAGTTAAAAATACTATTAAAAAATTGTACATTTTGAAACCAATAACATGGTATTTCTTTTATTCCACTGGTTTTTATGTAGTTTAAATGAGAGAAAGATTGTTTACAAGTATCAAAACAATGCATTTTATTTAAAAAATAGAACTCAAGGGTAGAGGATACATTATAAGGAGTGCTTTTTAATAAATTATGTTAAAGGAAAGAACATGTCACTTAAAATGCAAAACACAAATTTAACGGAATGCAGATTTTGAATAACCTTATGATCCAGTTGTTTGAATAACAGCATTATTTACTGTATGCAGATTAACAATGCATATAAGTAATACAATTATCAGGAGAGACTTTCCCCAAACTTTTACTCATACTGTCTAATAAAGGTGTTATTTCCTCCCCTCCTCAACCCCGCATTAAAAAAAATTCGAAATTTAGTACAGATTTACATTTTAGATTTTAAATTTATGTACCCAATTTTAATCATCTTGCTTTTTACTTCCCCGTATGCAAAGTATTCAGAAACTATAATAATCGTCAATAGAGATTACAATTTTTTTGAATCTCTATGTTTCATTCGTCCCACCCTCTGAGTTCGTAAAACACATTCTGATTTACCTTCTGTCTGTCTGTCTATATGTGAATGCAACAACTCAAAAGCAATTTGAATTGTAAGGTTGATATTTGTTACATGATATTTACTCTAAATCTCTAGATATCTGTCAGATTTCAATCGGAAGAAAATCTTCAAAAAAGATGTGAATTAAACGTATGAAATAAGGTATATGAATTTGCGACTGCATTTGTAGGGTTTGGTGCAGAAAAGGAGGTAGCTCTAATTATTCACGTTCAGAAAACCAGCGGTAGCACCAGGGGCTACCTCTATATTGCAACAAATTAATGAGACAAACAGCTCCGTCGCTCGAAATAACGCCAGAATTATAGATTGGAGCTATACATATTTTTGACTCTAAACGAACAAATATTTGTTTCACATGATAGTAAAACAAATACTTGTTCGTTTTTCCAAATAAATGATAGTAAAACAATACTTGTTCGCTCCGCCAAATTTCCCTAGGATGGAGCTACATCCTTTTTTGCAACAAACCGTTCAACTGTAGCTCTGTGTCAAATTTTTGTTTCAATCCATTTGGAAAAACGCATCTAAAGCACTAATTCGATTTCCTATTATTATTAGCCACATTCCAGGATGTAATCGAAAAAAATGAACGAAAAAGAAAAAATGGGCAATGACCATACGATAGAATCAGTAAAAATGCTAAATTTGGGCACAGATTAATATCACGTCACTATTGTTAGTCAATAGCGTGCTAGTGTCTTACTCCATCAAGGTTTGATTCGGAGGAAATAGACAAAGCACTAACCTTTATTAGAGAGTTGTGAGAAAGTTGTGTGAAAATTACTTTGGCTGATTTCATTTTGAATTTATCATGTACACATGCATTCGTACAGTTGGACAGACAAACCTTCTTTGAATATATGTACGTTCAATATTAGATAGAAATTTATATATTTGGTAGAAAGATCATCTTTTTAATTCAAAGCGTTTTTGGTTATCGTGTTTATAGACAAACATAATTGAAGGGTTTGCTGCAAAAATTAAATAGCTCCAGTTATTCAAATGTGCGGAAAGCCGTAAAAACATCTGAAAATTCTAAATTCTATTGAGACAGACCGCACCATTCTTTTGCAAACGCGAGAACAAAGTTTGAGGCTACATCTTTATGATACCAAATGAACAAGGATTTTATTTTTACCACATGTAATTCTGACAAAGTGCATGTAACTTTAAATTCCTCTAAATTGGAGCTACATTCTTTTTGCAACAAACCATTTAATTCCAAAATTGTTTTTCCGGATTCGAATTCAAATTTTTCGACGATTACAATACTTTCTCGTTTTGTTCATACATTTAAAAGTACTAATGGGAATTTAATATTGGCAAGTATTCCAAGTATACAAGTATAATTTCTTATTTCAATTTACTTCAGATTGGGAATATTTGAAGTCAGTGTTCTAAAGACTTATCATCTAAAACGATACGAGATATACAAGTTACTGTTCATACAACTGGATTATTGTGCTTTTCCAAACCTGTATTCCATTAAATATATAGATAATTTCTCTGATATGTTTCTTTCTTTTATTTAATTTATTTGACAAAGTAGACTTTGTAGTTTTCGTCTCATATATTACTGTAAATTTGACTTTCATGTACATTAATCTACCCTTAACAACTATAAATGACTTTCAAGAGTACACTAAATAACCAAACAAGTTCTTGTATCTTTATGTGCTAAATTTGTTTGCTGATGTATTCAAGTTTCACTGGCTCATTTCGTAGGAAAACTGTTGAGAAAAGGAATGTAAAGATGGTTCTTAGTGGTGATTTCTTTATCGATCCCAATTTTTCTGGATTCCTCTCCATCAACCAAGCCTCCATACAAAATTTAAAGTATAAAGGCAATCGACTGCACAACTTCTCTGTATAAAACGTTTACGAATGCGACACGAAAATAAGTCTTATTATTTGTTTTCAGAGGGAACAATCAAATGTAAGCAAGCCATTGTACGCTCTGTTTCATGGAGTAATGATGAGTTGTACTAAATTCATTGTTTAGCTTACACAGCTGAACAAGTAATATAAAAAAAAATTCTAGTTATATTAGTTAGAAAAATTTTATTTCAGTTACTTTCATACTTAAACTTTTTATTAGTTACTTTTTAGTTACTTCAAAATTTTATTTTAATTACTTTTACTTTAAAGTAAGTAAAATAAAAAAATTATAAAAAAGATTTATTTCAATTACTTTTTGCAAATTAATTATCCAAAAATTTATTAAGTATCATAAAATGATCGAATTTTGCAAGAATGAATCGATCAAAAATGTCAAACGAATAAAATATGAAATAATTCAAATGTAAAAAAAAATAAACTTTTCATGTATAAGTATAAAAATAATTTTAATCAAATAAATCTCAAAGTTACATACTGCAGTTTTGGTAATAGTATTAATTTATAAAAGACAACCAAGGTTTCATTAACATTTAACGTCTTAACATTTAACACCATACCACAACTTCGTTTCTAGTGCTCATGTGGCCCCTTTCTGATTTAGTATAGATGTACGAATATAAAATAAAGTAATATTTTAAAAAAGTACACAACAATAAGATACAGATAAGGGAAAGATACAAACAAATGACAAAATACATTGTTTTATTTTAAAGCCACTCTATATTCCATCAAATCGAAAGCAATCTTTTGTCTTATTTTAACGCTATAAAGCAGCATGTGAACTATTTGGGGATGGACCTTATAATTCTAAATAATGATTATATGAAATATAGACTAAGATCTTTCTTTCTCCACTACAACAATGATAAATCCTTTGATTCTGGGGAGATTAAACAGGCACAAATTCGAGGGGTTTTACATGCAATTGAGTCTGAAATACATAATATTTCAGTTTCAAAAGTTAGACGTTGTTGCCTAGATCTTTCGAAGATAAAACTACTGTTATCTTGTTAAAGTCTGATTATAATAGTAACAAATCATCATTGTTTTGATTCTCAGTAATTACATTGTGGATGTTGTCCATAATATTGAATTAAATAACTGATGTCAAAATATAATATCTTTTTTTTAAAAACGGTAAGAAGAAGTGTTTGCTATTAATGGAATACATACAAATCAAGGAAAACGAAAGAAAAATAGTGCTGCTTATTCGGGTATCACATGATTAATCTGCTGACAAGAGCATGTAGTTGAAATTCAAAGCTGGATCAGCACAATATGTAATATTAAATGAAGATTACAAAATAAAATCATAAGGATTTCTATCCAGCTGAATTCAATCACTTGAAAGATTCATGAGTGAATAAAAAACAAGTAACATAAAAAGATCAATTCAATTCTAACTTAGGTCTACAAAGAAATGTTTTTATTTTAGCTACTTTTTATTAAATATTCATCAAAAAATTATTAAGTATAAAAAAAATAATTGATTTTCGCAAGAGTAGAAATCGCATTCTTCACCTTCGCTTGAAAAATACTAAAATCCTTACATTTTACAAATTGAGTTATTGCCTGTTGATTTCAGTTTTCGTTGCAAGGCTGCTAAAGCTGTATTTAAAATATTAAAAATTAATTAAATAAAATTAATGAATTAATATATGAAAAAAACTATATTAATGAAAAAAAAACTATATTAATGAAAAAAACTATACTGAGTGTCATCCACTACTAGTTAAAAAAATGTATTTGAACTTGAGTGGAAAAATAAAAAGTATTTTACTAACCAGTGAAAATTTGAACAATATATATAAATAAAAATATATAGGGATAATGTGATCTAATAGTAACAATTAAAAAAAAACACTTTTAGAGAATTAAATAATTTAATAAACAGTTGCGTTGAAGTGTCTCGATACATAGTAATACGTCTTGAATGGAAAGCGGAAAAAACCCATTTCAAATGCTGCAAGGAAATTAAAAACTCGTTTTCAGCCAAAGCAAATCAGAAGTTGGAAAAACGCTGAGAATGCTCAATAACTCTTCCGGCCAGAGAGAAATCTACAACATAAACATTTTTGTCCCACTAATGATCGATACAAAAGTTTGCCTGGAGGAAGGCGCAGTTTTGACTCTAATTAGCTGATTAATTAGTTAATTAGGTAAAAGAAGAGAACTTTTAGAAAGAGGGGGTGAAAATCTAAGTGAGGTAGGGAGAGTTGATGGACTTTTTTTTCTTCTTCTTCAGCCTTGCTGTGTTCCATGTTTCGGTGGTTTCAAATTCTTGCCAATTGTGGCTTTTCGAAGACGCTGCCTTGTTGCCAAAACCGTGGTCCAATAAGTGCCTGCAACCACAAATTATAAGAGAAGAAAGAAAAAAAAAAATCCTGAACGAAGATATTAATTTACCGCTATTATCTTTTCAGTTTATTCCGTGGAGTCTTGGATATCTCTTAAGTGGTTAATTATCGTTTTAAGATATGAATTTGATGAAATTGATGATACGGGGCTATGTTTAACTCCATCAGTGTAATTAATCTTTTTCGAAGACGTGCTAAAAAGTAATGATTTTTAATGTAGTCGAGAAAAAAGGGCATACATTTTATAATAAGGAGTAACTTTTCGATGAATTGCCAATCTTAAGATAATTTTATTTGATTTTAAGGACTGCACAAGTGAGATTAAATTCTGAATATACAAAAATATGGTTAATTTCGAGAAATGTGTACTTAGACGGGTCAAAGACATTATTTTCTATGTCGGATGTTGAGTTTGGTAAAATAAAAAGATCTACGATGATCTGGCGGTCAAGCTGATACTGATACTCATAATTGAGCGAAAAACAAACTGATACTCATTAAGTGGTCAAGCTGATACTGAGACATTATTAATTTTAACAGGAAATGAGGGTTACTATTTTGGAAATGGCTTAACCAAAGAAAAGCATGGAAAGATTATAGAAGCGAGAGTCTTCTTGCTGATTTAATAGGGGATGAAATGCAACCTATATGTCATTCTTGTTACCAATTGCAATTTAAATGCAATGTCATTGTTAAATTTTACAATGGAACAGCAGTCGAATGCAGTTAGTCTGTATACCTAGTTAGTAAGATTCTACATGGATAATCCAAAAATAAATTTTCAATTCAAAAGAAAAGTGTATTATTATTAATAGACCCAGGATAAAAATGGTAATTAAGATAATATGGGGCGGCCGCTTCTCACCACACTAATCACCAAACCTGCTGAGATATTTATCAAGCCACTGGACCCATTTGTTTGACCCGTCTTGGTAATAATCAGGTCCCTGGTCATTGAGCCAGTTATCGGCACCTTTTTGAACATCACCGTCTGATATGAACCTTTTTTTAGATAAGTATTTTTTTCAATGCCATTAAAAGAAAATAGTCACTGGGAGCCAAATTAGGGCTGTATAGTGTTGACTTCAGATCTCCCACCTAAACGTTTCCAGCAATATATCTGACAGCTTCAAAAGAACGACGCCATTTCACCACTTGTTTTCTACTCATTGCTTCGTACCCGTACACTTTGACGATTTTTCTGTGAATGTTCCGGGGAGATACATTCTTGGCTCATAGAATCGTATCATGGCTCATGCCTTTGTGTGAGATCCGTTTTCCAGACGTCTTGCCATTACTGTCGCTGTTTCAGGTCTCGATACTAACACTATTTGCTCGAAAGACCAGTCTAAGAGAGCAAGCGCTATTTGTCTATAATCTGGGCAATGATATTCCCATCCACCATTTCTACTTTCCAAATACTGCTGCTTGTAAAAAATATTGTGGGATCACCCCTGGTAAAAAGAAGAAACGTTACCTTCTGAAATTGCGCTTTAATGTTATTTAATATCTAAATAAAATATTCAAATTATGAGAATAAACAGGTTCTTTAATTTTATAAAGGAATTTCTAAAACGATAAATATTGATGTGAAATCTCATGGTTAGGAGTAGTATAAGAAAAACTGTATTTCGCTATAATCATTTAAGGTTTTATGAAATTAAAAACGCTTGCAATGCTTACTTTAAATCCCTAGAAAACATTACATCCCTACAAAACGTTTGCTCAAGAAAAAAATAACAACATAATTATGGAAACTGCATAGCATGAAAATGTTTTCATTCAATTTCAATCTAGCATAGATCATCATCTAAGAATACTGTAAAATAACATACTCAATAACAATGCTTCTTTTAAAATTTTCGAAGTAGTGTCGAAAATATGTGGCTAAAACAAACTCTGTAGTTTCTAGTAATTTTTGACGGAAAAACTTCTCTTATTTTTAATTCAAATTCTAATTAAAAATTCGAACAAATCACTCCGAGGTACACATTCCCGACCCCCAAGGTATAGACGTGCCTAATTTGACAGCTTTAGGTCGAAAGATTTGGCTTGTAGAGGACCACACATACACACTGCGCTTTATTATAAATATAGACAACTTTTCTGTTTTTATGACATTTTTCAAACTTTTTCATCATGCAACAACATATTTGCTTGGTCATCATAATATAAATTAAAATCTTGATGAACTGTGTATGTATTTATGTATATATATGTGTATTCCACACATCTTATGAAAACATCTGTGGGGATTTCAGTTTGCAAACTTGTTTTGTATTGTCAAAAATTTGATAATGCTTTTAATTGGTTTGGAAATGAGATTTAATTATCTTTAATCTTTTGAGAATAATGACTTTGTTTGACTTCTGCGCAACCTTTTATTTTTTCTCAGCTGCGTATGTTACCACAGTGTGAAAAAGCCTCAAATGACATCGTTCCTTAACTATGTAAATATACAATCAAATTAATAAATTTTCATTTTTACAATGTGTATTTGATTTAATTTTATTAGTTTCCAAAGGAAATCCAATAGTTTTATATTGTGTGTCGCAAAGGATTAAAGGAAAGGAGGAAGGTCGCAAAGGAAGGGTTGTGTCGTGTGTGTGAGCTAGAAGTCAGACTTCTGCCCTCTGGGTGCTCAGGGGTCTTTACCCTCAGAAGCTACTGCACCCCCTTTCCGTGAAAAACACGGACACGACAACAACAAAGGATTAAAAGCAAACCTAAGTCTATTATTAGAACTTCATCGAAGACACTTTTAATACATTTCTCCAAATTTATGAACGAAATTTTTATTCTAATGTAACTAATATTTTCTTTTGAGGGAATCTAGCTATCATTTGTTCTTTAAAATCGCTTCGTTCAGGTCATATTCTATTTTTATTAAAAAATATTTAATTTGTAAAATGATTTTGCATATTCTAATATTTAACATAAAATAATTTTTTAAAGAATATATTACATATGAAAGATATTGCAAAAGCGGACATATCGATAAATATAATTAAAAAAATTTTAAAAACTTCTTAACCCTATAACAAAAAATTAATCTAATAAACTTCTTTGCCATAAAGCAATAAAAATTTAGAATCTAAAGAATTGTAAAATGATTTTAAAGAAATATTAGAGTTCGAATGAAAAACTGTAAATTAAACATTAAGCCTTAGAGTTTAGCTTTTATCTCAAAATAGCAATAATTACCATTGACTAATTGCATTTTACGAAAATTATTACAATTTGTAAATAAAAAATTTAATCAAACTATTCCAAGCTGAATGAATAACGAAAAATTATAATAACAGAAATGTGCTACAATTAAAAATCTGCATTATTTAGAAATGAAACAGCTTTCGTGACAACTTTCTAAATAACTCTCTGAATAGCGTTTTGAAATAGGTTGTTGAAATAGCTTTCAACAACAACTAGGTATAATATAGAGTAGAATTCTATTTAAATTTTATCATATAATTGTTCCAATTCTGATATGATTGGCATGTTTATTGCAGAAAGTGAAGACAATTGAAAATTAATTACAATAAAACTTTTGGACAAATTTCAAAAAAAGAGAAAAATTAAGAAAACTGATATTCTTTTTTCTATCTTTCTTTGATACAAGGAAAAGATGTACTCTTTTGTTGCATTACCGTTTTCTTTTGGAAAAGAAAACCCCAGGATGAGACTAGTAATGTGATCTTTACAATACTAGAAACGTCTCTGGACAGTTTTAATCTCATTTTTCTGACAGCAATTCAAAGACAAGCTTTTCAAAGCACTTCCAACAGAGAACGTTTGAAAGGAACAGCCCCAGGAAACGTTCTTCAACTCGTCATTTTCAGATGTTCCATTGACAAGACGGACCTCCTTCATTTACACTGTTGCCATTCAGGAATTCGACAAAAACTCAAATAAAAGAAGAATACAATCATGTAAAATTCACATAAGAAAAAATTAAAAACTGAAAATAGTTATATATACTTAATAGTTTGTTATGTAGGATTTCACCTTGGCTTTTAGCACTTTGGCTTCTGATGTCATTACTTAGAGTTAGCTTTGTAATTCTGACTTGTATTAAATTTTTTATAATTATTTTTAAAAAGTATTAGTATGTGATGTGATATCTACAAAACTATAAAATAAAAAAAATGTGTTTTAATTTCTGCTCATTAATTTACAATGCTTTATCACTCAGATTCCACAAATCAAAAAACAAGTTTTAAGTTTCAAGTATTTTTAAGGTGGTGGTCATAATTATTATAATAGATTCAAAATAGAGGCTTTTATCTTAAATAAATATTAAAATAAATAATATAAAAAGTTGAATCATACCCTCTTTTTTCCATTGATTATTCGCATTTGATTTATTTTGGTTTCATTTTCACAACTATTGAATTTGTTAAAAAATGTTGATAGGACATTTTTTTGATACTTAAATCTTAATAATTATTATTTCGAACTTCTCTTTTAAACAAGTAATTTATCATGAAATGCTTAGTTATATATCACAAATGTAAACTTGGCTATTCGATTAAATTAATGCGACAACATGTTTATCGAGGCATTACTTACGGCATGTAGGTTTTCGCCATATCTCCACATAATTGATAATCAATTTCCTTTTCTTGTTTGTTCAGAGTTAAATTTGATGAAAACAATGATTGGAAAAAACTTAACTAATACTATATTTTATATATGTTGAAATAAAATTATTGGAAAGTTTTGTTTATTTAAAATTCGATATAGAGCCTTTAGGCGGACATACCTCGGGGGAAAAAACCACTTCTCAAAATGACTTCAGTCTACTGTCGAAAACTGAGATTATTCTATAAAATAAAAAAAACATTATTTAGGCAAAATAAAAAACACATTAAACATTATCAAGGCATTATTTCACTGCGTGCATATTTTTGAAGATTTTCTCGGAATAGATAATTATTTTCCTTTTTTTAAAAAAAATTAACTTTCTATGGTAAAAACTGTAATCAGGAAAACAACACGTTATGCAATATTTCATAACACTCAAAATAAAATAATTCTGTGGTTTCGTTTCTTAAAATTCTATATGCAGCCATTTGGTTTACAAAACTAGCAAAAGTCACTTTTCAAGATAACATCAACCCAATTACGCTTGTCATAATAATTCAGTTTGTCATAAATGTTTAGTAAAATACCACCAGCGTAAAAACCATTACTCGATTAAAGTAATGCAATAACCTGTTTATTAAGGCATTACTGTATATATGTTTTCAAAACCTTCCACGTAATGCAAAAACTAGTCCCCTTTTTTTAATAGATAAATTTCTCTGATAAAAACAGCAATTAGAAAAAATCCTGTTTTACAATACTTCATGGCATTAAAATAAAATAATTGGAGAATTTGTTTCTTAAACTAGCTTACATAAAAACACTTTTCGAAATCCCAGCATCTAATATTGAGATTTAATTCGAAACGGCTAGTGAAATAGACTACATTTTAAGCAAATAATTTATCATGTTTATAATCAAATATCACAATTGTTGTTACCAGTACTCAAGTAAAATAATGCAACACCGAGTTTGTTAAGACTTTGCTGAGTATATGTTTTCAAAAATGTCCACTAGATGTATAACTTATCTATTTTTTCTAGGAGTTAAATATCTATGAAATAAACGATCATAAAAAATCATGTTATACAATATTTTATAGTATTATTAAAACTAATTAGATAGTTGCATTTCTTAGAATTTGATATAAAGTATACAACTCGCAAAAAAAAATACTTTTCAAGATGACATCAACTGTAAATTCTCGAAAATTGAAATTTAAGTTGAATTATTGCGGACTATTGCTGTAAACGAGTAATTTTGTCATAAATGTTTAGCAAAATATCATTAGCAAACATCATTATTCCATTGAACAACATGTTTATCGAGGCCTTATTTTCCTGATTGTATGTTTTCGTAAATCTTCACGTAATATACAACCTAACTTCTTTTCTTTTTTCTAGAAAGATGATAAAAATAGTTTTTCTTCTAGAATTTATATGACAAAAACCAGCATCAGAAGAAGAAAAATTATATACAGTATTACAAAGTCATTATAATAAAATAATTTAATGATTTTTGTTTTTTTTAATTCGATATACAGCCATTAGGTGTATATATATAACTTGATAAAAGCATTTTCAATAAAGCACAAGATGATATCAAGACAATTGAAATAAGTCGAATTTACTATTATCGGAGACAGCTGCTCCAGGCAAATAATTTATCATAAAATGTTTAATCAACTGTCACAGTTGTAAACACCATCATTCTATTAAACCGGTGCATAATCCTGTTTCTTTAAGCATTATTTTTAGGGTGTATTTTTCAAAAATTTCCAGTTAATGTCTGACAAATCTCCTTTATTTTTAAAGAGTTAAATTTCTCTAATAAAAACAATGATCAGATATAAAATTCCTGTTAGACAATATTCCATGGTCATTATAATAAAATAATTGGATGGTTCCGTTTTTAAAAATTCGATTTATCGAATCTACTATTATTCAAGACAGTTGTTTCAGGCAAATAATTTATCACGAATATCAGTGTTTTATCAACTGTCACAATGGTAAATACCGTTTATTAAGGCATTATTTTACTGGTGTATTTTTCAAAAATTTCCAATTAACGTCTAATATATCTCCGTTTTCTAAAGAGTTAAATTTCTCTAATAAAAACAATGATGAGATAAAAAAATCGCTATATAATATTCCATGGTCATTATAATAAAATAATTGGATGGTTTCGTTTCTTAAAATTTGATATGCAACCATTAAGGCTAATATAACTCTGAAACAAAACACATACACACTTTTCTAGACGACAACAGCCCAAAATTGAAATTTCTACGTCGAATCTATAAGATGAAAAAAATATACTTCTTGAGAAATCAGCGATCGAGTTTATCGTATCTTCGAAAACATTAGATTCGATAGCCAAAACGAGGGAAACACTCTTCTGATTGCTTAAAATTAGTCCTCCGTTGCGACAGCAACTCGAGTCCACATCTTGGGTAAGACGAGATCTTCCCGAGCCAGTCGGTGTGCAACATTAGGATGGGAGAAATGTTTTCTACCCTCCTCCTAATCATGAAGGTGAAGCATAGGGTTTCCAATTAAATGGAACAGTAAATCATTTCTTCGTTTTTCTGGAAGGTTCCCAGCCTTCTCAGGTGCACCGACGGCTTTATTGGAGTGGGAAGAGCTGGCTCTGGCAGACTTTAGATGAGGAATCCAACGATGCCATTATCCGGAATATTTCTGCCATAATGGCTTCTCCATTTACATAAAAGGAAGGAAATCTGCAGAAGAAAGTTTTCTGGAAATTATGTTGAAAGAGATCCTGTTGTCGTAAGGAATTGGTTTTTATTAAATGAACGAGCCGAGGCTTCGAAATTCGGTGTCATGCTGTTGACGCGTGCTTTTAAATATTTTCCTGCCAGATTACAGCCAATCAATGTGGGATAATAGCAGCTATCTTGTAATAAATTTGCTGGGAGAAAGTCGGGGAAATTTATGGCTGCGGTGTCTTCCAGGATGAATTACTTTGTATATTGGATACCTTATGTCGGGTTTATTTATTATGGGTTTTAATTAACATTTTAAGATTGTCAATGAAACACAAAATTACAAAAATTGTGAAAATACTGAAAAGATTTTTTTTCGAGATAGCTGCACAGCATAAGTAATACTGTAAAAAGTTGAAAATAAGATTTATTTAAAATTTCACTGGATGATAAGTCAGGTCTTCTTTTTCTTAGAAAAGATAAACTGTTTTGCTAAGATAAAAGTTTGAACCGCTAGAAATAACAATTTTAAAATGTTTGTCAATGTAGTCGTTAACCAGGGTTCGAGGGTTTTTAAAGTAGTCGGATAACTTAACAAAATTTAATCTTTATTAGCGAGAACGTTTTAAGGAAATACTCTTGCAGTTTAGTGGTGCACAGTTGATTTCAAATTGCTTATGACTGCAATTCGGTTTCGAATAAAAAATATAAGATACTAGTTGGCCCCCGGCGCGTTGCATCCATAAAAGAAATAATTTTGGAAATATCGTTTGAAATTTAAAATAATTGTCTTTTTTCATTAGGAATAATAGGAAGAATAATATGTATTTCCGAATAAAATGAGAATAATGCTTATTTTATTCGGAAATGAATAGATTCAATGATATTGAAAGGTACATAAGGGAAAAGCGTAAATAATATTCATTCCATTTTATTAACTTTATTATTCAAGACTTTAGGGTTGGAAATATTTTTTGTTTTTTGTTTTCCAACATCAAAATAAACAAATAAGTGCAAGTAATAAATATTCAATGTTTCATCGCAATCGGATGAGCGGTATGGCATCCCATAAGAGACATACAGACAAACATTTATTTTTATTTATGTAGATAACAAAAAAAATCCTCATTATCACTTCAAAAAATGTTTTACTTTAAGAATTATTTTCAAGCTAAGCTTTTACATTTTATTCAGAAATATCTTTTTCAACTAGAGATGCAAATTAAAATTATTTTCAAATGTGCTCTGATCAGTAAAAATTACTGATAGATATTATCAGTAATTTAAAAAAAAATTATGAGTTTCTAATGCAATACCCCTATTCTAATAATACGACTAAGTTATTTAGGTTACTTGAAAACTTCAAACTAAGAGAAAACATGCAAATTCAATTGTACTATCAATATCGATAATAATTTTAGTGGTCATTGCAGTCATTTCTTTACATTTGCGCATGAAAATTGCAGTAAGAGATTTTTCAATTAGCTTTAGCAGGATTAAAGAGCGAAATAGAAAACAAATAGAATCCGCAACTTCATTTTCTTTCCCTTCATTATCTGGAGAAAATAATTTTTTTCCAACATTTTAATAACATAAAGCATGATAGTCATGTTTATATCTGTGACCAATTATATCATTCATATTGAGTCAAATATCAATTTTACTTTGCCAGACATTTCTTGAATAAGTTTCAGAACTTATAACTATTTATTGTTAAATTCTATTACCATTTTTTAATTTTTTTAGCAAAAGAAAGTAAATAATCTTGAAATTTTTGGAGCATTCTGATAAACATTTTTGGTTTTACGTATGCTGCCTTGAAAAATCTACATCCTGTTCCATCGCATTTTTTATATGTAAATAAAACGACCGTAAAAATTGAACGAACTAGAAGATTGAATTCGTTTTTATTTTCTCGTGTACGAAGTATACAAATAAAAACTATTCCTTTCAAATTCATCGTTTTAGAATTATATTTTCCGTCCGTCTGCGAGAACGAAAATTAAAAAGTACTTTCGGATTTGCATTGCTACATTATTTAGAAATCAAGTATACATTATTTACATCTCAATTTCTATCAAATCTTGTGCCATTCCGAATAAATTTGTCTATTTGGATGCCCGAGTGAAAGTTAATAGGATAACTTCTAAAGAAAAAAGCAAGATAGATAAAATTTAATGCACGGATTTACTACCTCACGTATAACTTCGTATTAAATTTTGAGTTCATTGCAATAAATAACTGTCTGGCTGCCTTTCTGTACTTTTACATGCATTTGAATGCTGGGAGTTAAAAGTACAACTTCTATAAATGAAAGGTGGTATGTAATCTTGTGATTACTATTCTTGTTTTGGGTCACATTTTGGTTTTAATCATCCAAAATATTTGCACATTTTGGCTCTCCTTACTTGTCTATTAAAGACGATGAATCACCATGAACCATTATTAACAATTTATTTCGCGACTATTATCCGCCAATGAAATTAGTTTAATAATACATTAGTATAGGTTTCTTTACAATATTAAGGAAAAAATAACTATCCTTCATGGAACTTTAAAAATAAAAAAATGATCAATCATAAGGTTCATGATCCATAGTTTTATACTGTAATGGAAAGGGAGATAACCCATTTATTAAAAGGTATGCGATAAAGTTTTGAGGAGACAATAATTAGTGATTAATTATTAAACTAAAATTGTAAATTTATATCCACATCTGATAATAGTTTTAACAGGAAGATTGTTATTTCTTTTTGATCAACGAAGGGAATTTAATAGATTGATTGTATCAAAATTGCAATTACTTATTGAAATTTGGATTCTGTCAACCAAGTATATACCCCAACCTTAAAATCATATGACGAATTTAAATATAGAGCACATGATATTGCTTACGTATGCGTGCAAGATCTAAGAATTGCCCCATAAATTATTATAACAAAAATTACTGCAATAAAATCACATCTGAGTATCAAACTAAGTGAATTTCCTAGATTGATTATTCCAAAATAGCAGCTATTTATCGAATTCTGCATTCCATCAACCAAGTAAATAGTATACTCTTAAAATTATAAGACCAATTTATTATATAGAGCACAGTGCGTTGTGTAAGTATATGTGAAAGTTATAGGAAGAATTGTCCAATAAGTTATTACTACAAAAATTATCATATTGTTTAAATATGCGTGTAAGATCTAATAAGAATTGTCCAATAAGTCATTGCAACAAAAATTACCACATTGTTTATGTACGCGTGTAAGATCCAAGAATTGTCCCATAAGTTATTACGTTTAAGTATACATTTAGGATATAAAAAGAAATGTCCCATAAGTTATTACAACCAAAATTACCATATTCTTTAAGTATACGCGTAAGAACTAAAAAATGTCCCATAAGTCATTACAACAAAAATTACCATATTGCTTAAGTATACATGTAAAATCTAAGAAGAATTATCTCAAAAGTTATTACAACAAAAATTAAAATGTTGTTTAAGTGTACGTCTAAGATCTGAGAAGAATTGTCCCATAAGTTATTGCAACAAAAATTACTATATTGTTTAAGTATACATGTAGGATCTAGGAAGAATTTTCCCATTAGTTATTACAACAAAAATTAAAATGTTGTTTAAGTGTACGTGTATATACGTTTGTAGTATATACACGTATCGTTTAAGTATACGTTAACTATACGCGTGTTAAGTATATGTAAGGAGGATTCAAGCTTAAATTACAACAATAATTTCCACAATAAATATAAGGATTATCATAGGGACTATAGGATTATCATAGTGACTATTCGTATCCACTTTCATAATCTAAATTCAAATTAAATATCATTGTTACTCCACATACCATGTATTTAATTTCATTAAAGACTGCGAAACAGAACAGTTCTTAGAGTTTTCCAGAATGTTAATTATCGGTTACCAACACCATTGTTATTAAAGAGTGCATAAATG
>JAPMOQ010007347.1:903545-986417 GCA_026543055.1 Argiope trifasciata | reverse complement strand
ATTAACAAATTTGTAACGACCTATCTTAACAAATAGATATACTGTTTTAATTATTCATAGAAACATAATTTACCACAAGAACAATATTTTATAATTTAAGTAACCATGCATTATTTTAAAAGATAGGCGAATTAACAAATCTGCAACGACCTTAACGAATAGAGCTATTTTTTCAATTATTGACAGACCAGTTCAAAATTGCCTTGGATCTAATTTTCCTTTATCACTGCCCAACTCATATCAGCATACTTTCTTATACCCATACCCAATGTCTGTAACTCTTCCCTCTTTTTTTCCAGCAACACTTAATCTTATTTTGTCTATAAAGTCACCGAGCGAACTAGATTGTTTCCTCTAAGCGCCCCTTTTTCTCCAGAAATGTCCATCGACCGTCTAGTCTGGGGCGCCCAGGAGTCGCCGCCCTGGACGCACATAAAAGCGGAGGACAGATACTTGCCAACGAAAATCTCGTATCCCGACCACCCTCTTCCCACGCCCTCTGTGACTAATTTGAAGTGGAAATGAAAACTCAACTTGCCGTGGTCACCCATTAAAACACTTTATCGAGTCTCAGCAGTTCCTCTTTGAGCAAAAGATCTCTTTTACGAGGAGCATGCAAAAGGGGGTCCTCGTGCTACTTTCAGATAACGGAGTTTTGAGATGTTGGGCAAATATTTATTTTGTGAGGAGTCTTCCCCGAGTTTGCTGGGGGTTGGGAAGGGTGGTCGATGTTTTCCGACGTTAATCACTGTCCATCTGTTGCTGCTGCTGTTGCACTCGATTTGTTGCTCAAGACAAAGGTGGTGGTGATGGTGGTTAGTTGCATAGTGGTTACTGTGGTTGATGAGTTTCGGTAGAAGGGAAGGGGGGAAATTTCTGTTGGGGTTTTGAAGTTTTTGACAAACCTCGTTGTTTAAAAGTTTCGTGTAGTTCTGATAAAGAAAGGATTCGCTAGTTCATGTCATTCTTTTTTAAATAACTTAATTAAGTTTTAGTATCTTATCAGATTTGAGCTCAAAATATGGGGAACTTTTACGTGATTATCCTAGATTGTTTCCCCTATATCAAAACTGGAAGATTTTTATTTTTTATCAAAATGTTGAAGTTTGATTATATCTTGTTGTACGCTATTAATAACAAGATATAATCAACGTATATCTTGTTGTTAACATCGACCGAATAGGTAAATGGGATGGGAAAATATTATATTAAAGTTTCATGACTCGTTGTTATTATTATGTAATTTTAATGGAAACGAAATTTATATATATTAAAGTTCCTTAATAAGTTAAATTTGATGTGTTTTTAATTAACTTATTTATCAATATTGAAAACAATTACTTTTTTAAAATATTGTTTTTATATTTTATACAATACTTTTAATATCTGAATTCTTTTTTTTTGCATAAATTTATTCCACTTATTGTTCAATTATTATATTTATTTTACTTATTGGTGTCTATGTTTGTCACAATTCCTAATAAATCTTTAGCTTTTTTAAAAATTCTATATCTGGGTGTTTTAGTTTGGACAGATGTAGTCCTTTGATTCAATTCATAATCGTTCGAACATCTGAAGTTACTATGACTCTGGGGCAAATTATTTTTAATAACATTTTTAGCTTGCGAATCTGAAAATACAAATTCCCAATAAATTTGCTAGCACTTAGGGGTTATTTACAGGTTGTTTAGTGCTAAGTTTGTTTGTAATAGTGCTAAAGTCCATATAATTTGCATAAAAATCAGTGCTAAAATTTATATGATGGTCAAATGCTTCTTCTCATTTAGAGTTTTAAGACCTGAAAATTTGGCTTCAAAAAATAATAAATAAATAAAATACAATAAAATTTTACTTTTAAGCCGTCTTAAAATAATTCGTTATAAATGCAGTTTCAAGAAGAAGTAATTTCAATTGAAACTAATTTATTTTTTTCATAGTTTTTGTCCTTAATAAAGTCTACTAACTGAGTTAATAACTTGATGTTTATTAAATGTCAATAGAAATACCGTATATTTAAAGTGAATATGAATTTAATTACCATGTGCAGCATCATTATCTTTAATTACCATGTTCAGCACCATTTCATTAATTTATTTACATTATTCGGGTTCGCGTATGAACACAAATAAAGCGCAATTATAAGTAAATTATAAGTAATGATCTCAAATGAAGATTGTTGCTCTTTCTAATGATATTTGCCATTGACAAGCCATCTGACTAAAGAGCCATTGCGATTTAATTCGAATTTTTATGCCTCTATTGTTTTTCAGCAGCACCATGTAGGGCCAAGAGTACGAGTAAGCTACATACGCGTCACAACCCGTTTTTCGGGAAAAACTTCAGTCATATATTTCATTCACTAATCCACAGACAATAGTTTAGATCTGGTCAGAGAACGATCACCTTTGAACCAGTATACCTAGTAATATTAATCTCGACATGGAAGACTTTGCGACCAAGAAAGACTTATACGTACGCCAGTCAACACCACACGAAGGTCTTCCCGGCGGTGTTCGAACTTGCAACCCGGAGCATGCCTATCTAACGCTTTACTAATGAGGCTACCTTGGCCTCTGCAAATGAAAATTCCAGTTGTTAACATTTGTCATTATATTGTTATGTGTTTATTAATTAATTTAACTTAAATTTTCCCTTATGTTTCTGCTGACACGATGAGCGAAATTTTTTTTCGAAAACAGCTGTGTTAACTTTAATTTAGGTTAATCGAATTGTGTACAGTTAAACGGCAGCTAATGTGTACACCATATAACGAAAAAAATAATATTCAAGAAAATGACTCACTTACTGAGAGATGTTTCACAGAATTAGTAAGTGATGAAAAGACATGATGTCAGGCATTTTATCGATGTGGAATGAATGGATTTAAAGGGAAGCCTTATATTGTGACATGGATAGAACGCAAAAACATACAAGAAGTAGAGTGAAACCAATTTATTAACTCAACTCTGAACTGAGAACATTATGACTCAGAGACTTCTTTTGCAGCAGTAGGGAAAGTTCCAGAATACTTTACTGGAGGCAGAAAGAAAAGTCCAAAGGACTTATCTGGTAAAATGAAGAACGATCTGCAATCTTCTGGAACACGGATTAAAGAAGAAACAAATCAAGTAAAAATAGGCACCCAAATTTGGAATCTACTGGGATTCGAACGAATGATTTCTTGATTAGTGGACCAGTGTTATAACCATTCGGCCATGGAGATTCGATTGTTTCTTTTCAATGCGGCAATATCTACTTCGGATAAGTTTTGGTTAGACAGCACTGTCGAACCGGACTTCGAAAGATTTGAAATAAAATGACTGTGGAGCTTCAATCAAAAAGAATTTGTCTCTGGGTAGGTCATATCACTGATCTCCGCCCTGCCTCTAAGGCACACGAATAAACCACTGAAAACTGAATGACCGGACCACCGCTACCGCAGCACTGGTGGGAACTATTGTTGAGTCCTAAGGGCATCACCGGCCACGGTACAACCCTCCCCGAAGGAAGTACGTCCCGTCATCGATAAAAGGTCCAGACCCCCCCCCCCTTTTATTGTGCCCACTGGGTTGGCGAGATCCAACCACCATTCCGGAAGCATCTCGTCCTCATTTCGAGGTGCCCCCGGAGTGATTGTCTCCGGGTAAAAATGTAAGTGAATAGAAATGGCACCACATCAACAGGCAGAATTAATTATCAAAACTATCGAAGAACTACATTCTGGGTCTCAGCAAAAAGTATGCTGAAGTGATTTAACCAGAAGAGGAAGGAATAGTAGAAGCAACAAAGCAAGAACTTTCCAATGCAATAAAGGAAATATTGAAATATGAGCAATCATTGCATTTTATGTTCATATCATAAGATAAGATAATAATAAAATCATTTTATGTTTATATCATAAGTAAGACAGTATATGTATTTTATGTTCAACATCATAAGGTAAGACAATATGTACATTTTATTTTCAGCATCTTAAGATAAGGCAGTAACTAAGAGCTTTACAAATTCCTTTGTGACAATATTATCGTGACCTTGTTATCGTGAAATTTCTTACAAGTTAAATGAATGTAGATAATATGCTTATATAATCTTATCTAAAATCTTATATAAAAAATATGCATTATAAATGATAAATTTTACTACGAATTTCATTGAGTATTTTTTCCAGACC
Source organism: Argiope trifasciata (assembly GCA_026543055.1). NCBI lineage: Eukaryota > Metazoa > Arthropoda > Arachnida > Araneae > Araneidae > Argiope > Argiope trifasciata. Next base: position 982,246 of record JAPMOQ010007347.1, on the reverse strand, counting down.
GGAACACACTATCTTATTTTACATGGGTTCGTATCGGGAAAATATATGTACTTGAAAAGTATTTCCTATTTCTGACAAGTTTCTGGAATAAGTTAGGTACTATATTTAATATAAAACAAAAATATTAAATATTAAAATGTATGATATTGAATATTAAATGCAGAATATATACTTTGAAAATTTGTATAGAATTGTTTTTAAAAAATTTACATTCATTAATTTCAACATCGATATTTTATTCAAAATTCAATTTATGTCTATTTTTTGCTATATGCAGGGAAACAATTTTCTTCAGAAGTTTAAAAATACATTTTAATGCTTCAAAATAGAATATCTTCCGTTTTGAAAAAAATGAATTTATATAGAAAAAAATTTAATTCTGTTAAACCCTTATTATTTGGTTCCTTGAAAATACTTTTAGCTATAAAATCAGTACAGCTTATTTAAATATATTTTTGCATATGGTAGAAATAATAACAGTGTAGAACATATTTAATTTTTGAAAACCTCCAAATTCCGATTATATACTATGTTACAGAGACTTGTGGTAACTGAAAAATATACTGAAGCACCATTTGTATTCATTTTCCACTAGGACAAAATTTCCCAGCCTAAAACATTAAGCCTTACGTATTTTGCTAATTACATCCAGCGAAGTAACGAGTATGAATAGCATAGCTTAAATTCTTATCTACTTAAATACAGACAACAATCAATTTACACAAATGATATGTTTCATGTGTATGGGTATTCATGTAGTAAATGTATTTGTATTTCCAGCACAATTGTAGTTATTGATATAAATTTCTAATACGAGTGTTACAAGAAATATTTTATTAAAAAGGAATATCTTTTAATAATATTATTTTATCAATTTTCTTCATAGTGATGTTTTTCTATCTGCTGCTTATTTTTGATCTATTTTTAATAACATGTTTGTATCGCCTTTTTTTTCTCCTAGAAATACAATAGCTTTAAAACTTATTGAAAATGGGAAAAAACACACATGCGTGATTAAAAAATACAAGTCACAAACTGAAATCAACTTTACATTAAACTACTTGAGTTTTTTATAACACTATGGATGGCAACGGTATATGATTAAATTTTAAATAAAACATTCTAAAATATTATAAAGAAAACTAGATGATTTCAAAAAATCCTTAAATATTTGTAAGAAAATTTACTAACTATTTCATTGGACGGGATAATAAAATTTAAATTAATAATCCCTTAAAAGAGAAGTGATTTTTAATACAACAAAAATTATTTAAAAATTCATTTTCTGTACATTTAAATCCTATTGAATTGCATTACAATTTATGGTTTTAACTTTTTGTCTTAGTATTTACAAACTTTGTACTTAAAACTTTGACTATAAAAATTATAAAATTTGCTGTTTTTCTTCAATTTTGAATCACCATATGGTCATATATTTATATTTAAATTAATATATAATTTCAAGAATAATTTTGTGTGACATGGCATTTCTTGGCATAATATTATTCGATGAAAACAAAAATAAACTAGATAAATGGCTCTTGGCTAATAGCTCTTTATTTCATTAAAATATTCGATTTGATGACCGGGATATATTACAAAAGATACAATTCTAATCGATTTTATAGAAATCATTTAAAAAAAGTATACGAACCAATTTCTTGGTATATATTGTAGTTTTCAAAGGCAAATTTGACAGTCTTTTTTATTGCTTTGAATGAAACTGTTTTCCAATCTTACAATAATATAGCAATTAGAACCCTTATCAAAATGATAAATATTATATGGGAGTTATTTAGACGACAACATGGGACATAATATCTTAAAGATATGTGTTTTGCAATTTTTTTGTAAGAAAGTTTTATACAAATTTTAAATTTCATATGTTTAAAAAATTTAACGATAAAATCAAGTAATAAGTCTTCTTGGATTCATATACATACATGCATGTATATGCAGTAAAAATAGCTAAACCATACTGAATGAAAGATTGAGTACAATAAATGAATTTAATTTTTATATATTTCATTAAAATCCAATTTTTAGAAAATAACTTTTAACTTTTTTATATCATAGCAATAAACTCTGGAATAAGACATGCTGATGCCCTTTTCACATGTAATATTAAAATAGAATTTATTCCTTTTCAAGCCGACATTTTTTAAATGTCATTACTCTAGAAAGAAAGGCTTAAACACAATTAGACATGAACATAGAATTTAAAGATTACGAATAAATTAGATGTATCCGTAGATTTAAGAACATGTTTTTGAAACTATATTGAGTTAAATAAAGAAATCGGATTATATTATGATAAGATTTTATCAGCTAAAATTTTGCATGACTTCTTTGAAAAATTTGACAAAAATTAATTAAAATGTGTGATATTTCTAGATTTAAAAAAATCAGGCAAAGTTAAGAAAAAGATTAATCCTTTACCAATCAAAAATTGATACAATTATTATATATTTTTAAAAAATTAATTATAAAATTACTAAAAACCATTAATTTGAAATATCTTCCAAAATTCTTTATGATGAGCTCGTTATACTGTTATTTTAGTAAATTACTATATTAAATAATAATTACTGCTTTATTACATACTATCCAACTTTGGCGAACAGCCGGTTCGCACTTCAGATTATATATGTAAAAGTTTAAAATTCTTCATTCATCATCATTTATTTAATTCAATTTACGTGGAATATAATTATTTATTTAATATAGATCATTTGTTAGCAGATGTATCAGATTATATATTAAACCCTATTAACTGTAAATAATTATTGAATTAGTAATATATGTATTGTAAAAAGTCATAGAAAAAGTTTTCTGGCATTTACTTTTCAAAAACATCACAATTCATATTTATTTCATGTCATATACACAAGTGCTGAAAATTTCACTTTTCAAGATTTAATTATCAGTAACAGTTACTTATATTTGAATTTCGGCATTTATTAGTGAGATGACAACACGTTGATAAAATCTAATTGTTCCCAATGCATGCGAAACTTACTCGGGCAGATTAAATTTTATTTCTAGTTGATGGAAAATATATTGATGAAAAATATGACTAAAATATTTGTTTAAATATTCGTTAAAAATATAAATTTAATTTTTAGGTCAAAATCAGTGATAACATTAAAAGGACAATATTTAGGGCTTCATTTTGATATAAAAATTCTTTTTGTGCTATAATATTTTAGGAAGCTATGGTGAAAAAACGTCGAAATTTCACTTAATTGTTAACTAATTGAAATTCTAATTCAAAATTTAAAAAATTTGCTCCAAGGTGCACATTTCCAATCTTCAAGGCTTACTTGTACCAAATTTGGTTGCTATAGGACAAATGGTCTAGCATGTAGAGCTCCAACACACACATTGAACTTTATCATAAGTATAGAAGCCGCAAAAGAACTGATATTTAAGTCATATAATTGGGCATATAATATAATTACATATAATTGGGCATAATAGTATCACATAGTAATATACTCCTTATGTCTCTACCGGATATTTATATTGTCACTAAGATTTAAATAAACACATCATCAGCTTTAAACTAACAAACAAGTTTATTGAAGGAAAGGAGCGACTTGCCACTTGACAAGATGGAGAAGTTGCCCACGACTAGTGGGTATCAGCTTTTATACAAGAACAGAATGTTCTAGAAACAACTCATTTGGATAATAAAGAAAGATCTAGAATGTTAGAGTACATAAGGAAACAAACTAAAAAACCATACTTTGGACATAACAGTCATGAGGAGAATCGAACCCTCAAACTCTGGGTTTGGATCGCGTGCTTTGACCATTCGGCCACTGAGCTCGTGGTAAAGTTTCGTTATGAGGCAATATGTCAGTTGTCATGATAAATGAGAGTTGTTCTTAGAAGCCAACGAAAATTTGAATGGAATATAAAAACAAAATTAAAAGCAGTATTCAATGAAAATCTGGAGTATATATGTATCATCTGGCAAATTAAACACAACAAAAAACTGATATTAATGATAAATCAAAATGTAACCCTGGGAAAAGAAACTTAAGAATGGTGGAATGAAATTGTGTTTCAAATTCGTGATCGAAAATGCTTCCGCATAGTTTTTATGGACAACGATTCGTAATAGACATTTTCAAGTTCTGATAGTTTATGTTTGAAGCGACGATGATATTTCGCATAATGAAATCTTTCTGTGTGTTCGGAATCGTCTTGAAATTTTTATGTCATTGCAGAAAAATCCAAAGACTAGAGGTCTGGTGATCTAGGAGGCCGAAAAACATTTATGTATAACTACTATTTACTGTACGAATCACAAACAGCCATCGAATTCATTCGGAGAGGAATTGAAATGTGCCTTCCATTTCTTTCAATGCCTAATTCAAATTTGAGGTTTATTGCTACATTTCAATTACTATTCTTCATGTCTTTAGTTATTATTCCCTTTATTATCAAAACAGCTTTAGCGTTCCATGGAGGGTTTTTAATTAATTTTTTAATTAAAAATGGTGCTCAATTGCTAAAGAATGATATTAACAGAAATAAAAAAGAAGAAAAAATATCAATGACTTTAATTGAAAGTAATAATGATGTTTTAAAAGGAAAAAATTAAGTAATGTTCAAAAGTAATTCTCTTTTCTTTTTTTTAATTAATATAAAAAATTATGAAAGCAAATTATTTGAAAATGAATTCTGGTTCTTCAATTATTTCATTGAAAATGATGACAATTTTATATTTACGTCTATTCAATTTAATCGCTCTATACTTGCATTTTTTTCATTGAAACAAAGCAATTTCCAGACGTATTTGTTTCACTGTAACGTGAAATGATAAATTTCAAACTGATACATCCCATCATTGTAAAAGAATTGGTTGAAAACAAAGAAAATATTTGTTAAAACAAACAGATTAATCACAATTGGCAAATAAAGAGATTTGAAGTGGAACAAAAGATTAATCGCTTTTATGGAAAAATGTTTCATCAAATAGTTGTTCTATTATCTAATTTAGGTAACAAAACAATGACATTTTCTACTGTCTCTTTGTTCCAATTCAACGTAGATTCTTATAAAAGATATCTTTTGTGAGCGCTTTGTTTGAATTCGGAAATGTTCAACGAAATCAGAGTCGGTAACGTTCAGAAACAATATCGTGTAAATAAAATAGCTTATATTTGAAATATATGAGATGAAAGCTGCAAAAGAAAGAATTACATATGGTTGGAAAAGTCCCGGATTTAATCGAATGTTGATTAAAGATGGAATAATAAGCTTTGCCATTGTTAGCTTGTTTACAAGGAAATAAAGAGATAAATTGTCAGAATTACTGAGCAGTCCAAATTGTATCCTAAACTATAAAAGAATTAAAAATAGATTCCTGTATGAGAATGAAAGTCTCTATAACTATGATATAATCAATTGTATATTTGAAATAACCTTGTTAACCTTTATTCTTAGTTAGATATAATATATTTTTTAAATTAAAAATTAGATGTCTCAATGCTTATTTGTAATTCACTATAAACATTTATTTATGCATGTCATTCAATCAAACTAAAGAATAGTTTTTAAATACAAACGAATTTCAATTGATAAAGATTTAAATTTTAATATTGTTTAATTTAAAACGTGTAAATTAAGTAGAAACAAGAATAATTTTAAAGAAGTGAACAAACGTATAGTTAGCATTATTCACACATTAAATGGAATAAAATGAAGCATAGTAAATCTCAATTTAGTTAATGCAAAAAATAAACAATTCTTTATTTTCTTTGAAAAAATCATTGTTCATTAATTAAATAATAATTGCAATTTGATACCTTTCTTCAAAAGCTAAGAAATAGATTACTCTTCTTCTAAGAAATAGTAGCTCTCAAGTGTTATTGTTTGGGATATGAATTTGCACTAACATAATACACTTAAAACAAGTAATATAAAAAAATTACAAATACAATTCCTACTTGGGCCAACAAAGAAAGTTCTTATTTTAGTTACTTTTTATCAAATGATTATCAAAAAAAAAAATATTTGCCATCAAAAAATGATTGATTTTCTCAAGAACTGAACTCGTATTCTTTACCTTCACGTGAAAAATACTGAAATCCTCTCATTTTGATGTTTGCACTGCTGCCAGCTCATTTCAATTACCATTACAAACTGCTAAAACTCTACGTAAGAATTAAAAATTAATTTAATTCAATTATGAATTAATATTTTTAACTGTATTAACATCAAGTATCATACATTACAAGTTTTACAAAATTGCATTTGAACTTGGGCGGATGAATAAGATGCATTTTATCACTGATTAAAAATTTTAACAAGATGTATAAATAAATATATAAAGGGGGAGTATGAACCTATAGTAGGAATTTAATGAGGTGCGATAGCTTGATTTTGAACTTTTGCGCATGTTTTAAGAAAAAAAATATGGCGCAATGTTACAGTACAGTGAAGACTATTTTGTCGTATGATTTAATACCAATTTTCCTTACTAATGCACACTGTTGTTAGCATTGAATCAAATCGTAGTGTGAAACAAAACTTGGAAATGTACCGTGATATAATTTTTGTGCATGAATAAATTCGTATTATTCATAATTAGATCATATCTATGTTATTTCTGAAGACGTATAATGATGATACCAATTATGTATGATATGAGTTTGTAATTTCTTTTAAAAGTTTTTAAAAAGAGTCTTGCAAAATTTTCTTTTTTTCTGTCTTAGTTAGTCATGAACCTTAAATAGTTATGAGAATAAAATTATTAATAAATCTAAATGCTTTAAAAACAGAACTCATTTATTTTAAAAATTTTTGTTGATTCCAAAAAAAATAGCTCTTTTCAAATTTCAAATCGAATGATTTCTTTAGGATTGATTGTAATTTTATGCCTGTTCTCATAAAAAGAAAGCATTGTTGAAAATAATCATTTAATGAAGATAACAGAAAACTTTCACTGTCTAATTTTAAAAATAAACCTGATACGAACAGTTTAGTTACTCTGGCATTTCTTTATGCATCCTATTCATAAAAGGTTAGTGATACAATTTATTAAATTTTAGACTCTGTTTTTAAAACACGTCCAGTTTCATTTTTACAGTAGTATTGATGGAAATATTTTCTCGTTTAAATTACTTATTTTATCCTGAATGAAATCCAAAAACAATAAATTCTGTTCATAATTGTTGGAACAAAAACCTCTAGGACTGATTCTGCATATTACTTATGAATAGTTATCGATTCATCTTGAGTTCGACAATAAAAATACGTTTCACGCGATTGTAGATATTCATGTACACATAATCACCAAAATCTAACCGTCATCCTGGCCAGGGAATAACACGTTTTCCCCGTGATCTGGATTCGAGTTTCGGTTCGGATAGTGTTGTTGTTCATCTGTTCTATCTGTGAGATGTGTGAATGGGCCCTCCAGTAAAAAGGGGTTGTGCAATCAAATGAGAAATGCGGGTGTGCCAACGCCTTTCTCTTGACCTTAGTCGGAGTTACTAAAACAAGAGACGCTCCCTATCGGCTTAAATAGCTGCCTTCGTAACAGCGGGCTAATCCAATAGCAAGTGCCTTAAGAACAAAAATCTATCTCAGCGTCCCTATTTTTATCAAATAATGCAACAATTGCTGGTATTATTATTATACTGTTGTTACTTATGGTACTTTACAAACCCACTGACAGAAAGTTATCTATGATTTAAGCCGAAATGATAGTCTCTAGTTTGTTCAGTAGTTCCTAGGGCCAAAAGTTCGACTTTTCCCCTCACGCATAACTCATTCGCTTGCACAACCCCTTTTAACAGGAGGGCACATTCGCACATCTCACAAATAGAACAAAGGAAGAACAACCATGCCCAAACCGGAACTCGAACTCAGATCACGGAGGTGATGATGGTACCTCAATGCCAGGACGTCGGTGGCATTATTATACGTATAGTCACAAATCTCCACCTCATTACATTTCATTATTTATCCACTAATCTGACTTGACGCATTATTATACATTATACATTATTATACATTATCTGACTTGACGCATTATTATCATAAAACTCCACCTCAACAGTTTCTGGTATTCAGCCACTAACATGACATTTCAAGGCATCACTATATACATGATCACAAAATTCTGCCTTAGCTTATTCCGATAGTTATCCATTAAAGTGAAAGTCCAAGATATTGTAGCAAGCATTTTCCGTCCAGCAATTCTTTGTGCATTTCCAACGCTTTCTTACCATGTATTTGAAAAATTGAAATGATGTGTTACAGTTCTTTCACTGATCTTCTAGATTTCTTTTTTTTCTTTTATTGTAAAAATGGGCCTCAACTTGTCTCAATATTTTTCTACTAAGGAGAGAGTTCACTCCCTCCAGAGTCAACTTATCGACTGAAATCTCTGTCTCAGTAACAGCCCAATGGCAAATGCCCTATGAAACAGCAACACACGTTTCTTAAAGAATAGACAAATTCGGCCCATGACTGAATTTGACACCAACTTTGATACATAGGTACATTATATGTTCGATCTCATTACTGAAATTTGCCCATCTAGCTCTCTTTGTAATTATTGCTCTAATTTATATTTGCACAGCTGGACAGATAGACTTCCTCTGAATGGGGTGTGCTCAAAATTTGATATAAATCAACAAATTTGGGATAAAGGCTATATACTAAATTTCAACCTTTTAGCTCAAACCATTTTTTGTTGCTCTGTCACAGCTAAACATTTCCCCAAAATGGGTTTTTCTAACTCAATGAGGTTTAAAAACTGGTGATTTGTGAAAATCTCGAGTTTGAGTTATACTTTCACCATACTATGTATAAGAGAAAGCGCAAGAGATACAATAATGAAATGGTGTAAGATACGAATAGTACACGAATGCAATACGAAAGGGTGCGGGTACATAAAATTAGGAATGTTAATTGTATAAGTGGAGTTGGAAGTGAACATTTATAAAATTCCTGTCGTTCCGCTTTTTTATATGCTGTCTGAACCTCCAAAACCATATTACTGTTAGTTGAAAAATTTTATTGTTTAATATTATATTATTGATATCGGTCGTCATAGTTACAGTTACTTGAAGTATAGAGTTACTTGTTACGAGTAGTATAGAGAAATATACGTAGCTTTGTAGTATGTGTTGTATAGAGACCGTATAGTAACCGTCAAAAAATTCTAACACGATGTTTTGACAAATTTCAACGTTTTAGGCCTCATTGAGTTAAAAAAAAAGCAAATATTTTTGGAACATTTCCATTTATCTGTGTGTAACAGATATAACTCAAAAATGCTTTGATCCGTTCTAATAAGTCTAATAAATTTTGGTATAGAGACTTATACAAAAGTTGTAGATATCTATTAAATTTTAAGTAAAATTCACTCGGAAGAATTTTGAGTATCCGGCTGTTTGAATATAAGTTAATATTATAACCACAAATTGAAAAAGTCTAGATAGATGAATTCGATACAGGGATTTACTATCGTTAGTCTGAATCAAATTTTGCGACAAATACATCAAAAAACTGGCCGTTTGTACTTTTAGAAACACGATAACTGAAATTTGCAGTGACTTAAATATGTCAAATCTGGTAAACGTTTGTGCAATAACAAGTATAGTTCTGTGTCAACTTATTTTAATCAGTTTGAAAAAACGCGTATAAAAATTGATTTTCTGATGCTTTTAACCTCAGAGATTTTTCTCCAAATAACTTGTCATATATGACACAATAGATTCAGTAAAAAACTTTAAATTCTATTCAAGAACTACAATAGTTTGCAACTATTGTACGCCAATTCTATGTAAGATGTTCTCATTGATTTCACCTTTATTAGAAAATATGCGAGAAGCTTTTTGTGAAATACTTCCAGCTAGTTTATTATTGTCATTATTCCATTACAACTAATAGTTCACACTCTCCCTATATTTATTTATATACCTTGTTCTAATTTTCAATCTTTGAAACATACTTCTCATTCATCCACTCCAGTTCAAATACATTTTTTTAATCTTGTAGTGGATGACACGTGATGCTAACACATCTTTTGAAAATATATTAACTCATTGATGAAATTTAATTCTTTTTTAGTACTTTAAATAGACTTTTAGCAGTTTGTAATGAAAATTAAAAGCTTTAGGCAGTATCTCAATCGGTAAAATGCAAGGATTTCAATATTTTTCACAAGAAGGGGAAGAATGCGAGTTCATTTCTTGCGACGAGAAATTATAGACCCCCATCGGCTTCATAAAGTAGCTCATTTAGCATAAAGTAGCATAAGTAGAAAGCATAGCATAAAGTAGAAATTTCGCTTTCTTTATAGCCCTTTAATATAGTGATTCTACCAAATGTATATACATATTTACATTAATTGTAATTATTTAATAAAAAGTAATTGAAATAAAAGTTTTCTTTGTTTACCAAAATGGGAATTGTCTAAATTTTTTAAAATTCATATTACTTATTTTTATCAACCTTTTACTAAGTAGGAAGTGTTTATTGCATATCATTGAATTAAAATAGAATGAGCTCTATTAAGTTTTCATAGGTTGTGAACTATGAAATTAAATTATGATGATAAGAATGTGTGATATGTCACATATTATTAGCAAGATAGAGCATTTTCATTGCTCTCAAAATATGAGAATCTATTTTAAAGTAAACAACTGCTTGCCTCTCATAAGCTAGCCTACTTACCTGTAGGCTGTAAAACAAAAAATTATAGATAAAAAGCCTGTTTTAATTTTGCTAGAAAAATGTATTTTCACCGTATCTGAGATACAATCACCTTGGAAGATAAAACAGAAGAAGGATTTTAAAAGACCTGAAAAATGACCCCATCCCAGTGGATTAATATCTTGACGCATGTTTCCGTTTGATTGAAATACCGCAAAGCAAATTTCGCAATCGATTTTTCATCCCAGGTCGATTACGATCCTAAATGACAATCGTTTATCTTCATCGCAGAGAAATTGTTTTGAACATGTGTAATCGATGTAACGTAGACAAATGCGTCCCCTTCATTCATCTGTCACGAGAAATTTACCTCAGAGGGAACTCAGACATTAATTTCCATCTCGCAGTAATTGAAATTTCCTGCATAAAGATGGTAGGGGGCCATTGAGTGCGGACGAAGGCAACTTATCATTGCAAACTTCATTAAAATTGAATAAATACTCATCAACCAAAGAACACGATCTCTCAGACGAATTATTAGTAAATATATTTGAATAGATTACTTCAAACAATTGATTTTCATATTTTCAATTTCATAATACGATGCCAAGTTTATTCTACCACAATATCTGAATATATGAATAAGACATAGAGGTTGTATTAACATGATGAAATATTTCTAAAAAAGTATGAATTGATATGCAATAAAAAAGAAAAGAATTCTTTTAAAAAGCAAAACAAAATTTTAAAAAATAATTTGAAAATCTCCTATAACAAATTTCTAGTTATCATGTTGAGAAAATTATTTTTAAATCACTTGCTATCAATAAGACAAATTGTTGATTCATTCAATTGATTCATCGGCCACATCTTTTAATAAGTATGTAGAAAGAAATATAAAGTTAGAGAGAAATTTCTTCCCAAAACTTTCTCGTACGCGCTTTAATAAAGATGTTATCCCAAATAATGGTTTCCATGCAATAGTTACAAAATATTGATTTTTGAAGTGAATTTTTTTTGAATATATAATGCCATCTTTGGCGAGGTTTTCGCAATCAATCCCTGGAATGCGGTTAATAGTATCAGAAAATCGAATGTGTGTTTTTGATGCGTTTATTTCAACAGATTGAAGCAAAAATTTGATATAAATACGCATTTATAGCCAAAAGTATCATAACCAGTTTGATATCCTTAAACCATTGGGCTTTTGAATTATTGCCGTCTGAAAGCATAAACCGACAGACAATAAAAGTGTCATAAGATTTATCTCAAAGTTTGATAAGTTTTTACTCAACAGATGTTAAATGGGTGTACATTGGATTTTTATCCAACTAATTCATCTTGTTTTGCAGGTATTATGTTAATTTATATTCGGACAGTTGGGCAGACATCCTTTTTTCTCATTTGATTTTGCTCACAGTTTGATAGAAATCAACAAATGGAGCACAAAGACTGTATACGAAATTTCCTTCACCTAGCAGAAAACCTTTATCGTTATCTTTTCCACAGATGGATGATTTCATAAAATACGTTCTTGGATCTGAAGAAAGTCAAAAACTTAGAGATTAGTTTAAACTCCAGTTCGAATTTCCAGTTATTTGACAATTACGATTCTTACTCTTTGCTAAGTGTACAAAAAAGTAAAAACATCCAGATGCATTTTAGCATTATGTTTAACCCAATCATACAACGATTCGAATAGAACCAAAGTGTTTCAAAATATATCCTAAGTTTTCTTTAATAATTTATCATTCTTATTAATTCGAAATATTGTTCGAAAATCATAAAAACTACTCCCTTTTCAAAAGGAAACAAATAATTTCAATGCTATTTTGTAAGGTATCTTACTCAATTGCTGCATTCATTCGTTAACAACGGTTTGAATTTTCAGCAGTTTCGAAATATGAGCACAATTTACTAATCCATTACAATAACTTATTTTCAAATAAAAGGTTCTGTTTGTGTGTGTGTTAAATAAAAAATTATATTTATATTCTTATACGAAAACGTTGATGACAATCCTAATCATACTGGATATTTTGTGAAACTACAAACAAACTGGAATTTCAGTATGTATTTATTTTAATGCAACAGCTTAAAAAGCGTGGTTACAAATAAGTAGTTCAAAAAAAATGTCGCGCTTTTTGAAAATAATTTTAAAGATTACTTTGATTGAAATCTTATTTTTCACCAATCATTTAATACAAGACCGTTGTACACCAATAAGAAATCTGCGAGTAATTTTCAAAAATTGAATTTTTCATATTATGCCAAGATTCTAAAAACCAGACTCAAGAATTTGAATCACAACTATGTAGAATTCAATTTAAAGTGTATAAAGTGGATTTCAAAATATTCACTTAAAACTCAATTTGAAATCTTTTAAATTAAAAATAGATGCGGTGAATATAGACTGAAAGGATAAAAAGATCATCCTCGAAAATAAATTAAATTTTCTCATCAAAATGAACCAACTAGAGCAAATTGAAATTCATTACCGCGAAACCAAAATGCAATACGATCAGACATGCACATTTTTGCATTTTTTTTCTTAAGTTTTCATCAAAGCGACATCAAGTTTCATAAATTTTGATGCGGAAACCGATTTCATATACTGGTCTATATTTCCATTACTATTCAGATTAGTTTCCGAAATGCCCGGTTCAAATTAATTCAAACACAGATCCAATCTAATCTTCAGGCACATAAAATATTAATACGCATTCAAACGCCATGTGTTGATGTCAGAGAGCGAGGAATTAAAGATATATCGCCTTTTTTTACCTCCCCCCCACAACTAAAAATTCCTTGATACATTTTTGTTCTAAAAAAGAATAACGCAGTACGCCGTGAATTACATCCAAATTAATTAAATTTTTCCCTCAGTATCGATAAATATTTATCCATAAAACCTCCCTAAAATTGAAATATTACATCCCGCCTTTCCCGAATTACCGCATTTCTGATTGAAAATGGCACTTCGGAAACATATTGGGGTGGGTGGGGTGAAAGAGGTGTGTAGTTTTACCCTCTCTCTTTCTTTCTCTGTCCCTCACCCCCTACAGTCTAGAAATAAAATCACTTTCATCCCCAAGTTAAGGAGGAGAGATGGTGATCCGACGATATTCTTACACATCTCGGCTGTGCGTTCTTTGGTGAAATTATAGCTCTCGAAAACCCCTTCTTCCGTCCTCACCCCTCAAGCAGTCATTTCAATTTAGAATTCAGATTTCAATTATTTTCTTCAATTACTTGGCAACGGTGAAATCTCTTGGTTCTGAAACGTCTCGTGCACCAGCACGGTTGCGTACTCGAGTTTTACTTACTCAATTAATTTCGAATTCGTTTTCTAGTTATTCCCTGCCACCCCCCATTTTCTTCCTTTTTCAATGGCCCTCCAGGCACGGAAAAAGCGAGATGTACAACGAATATAATTGGCTTATTTATGGCACAGCTAAGGCTTGTTAGGACGGATCTGGGTGGGGAGAGTGGTAACATCGTTCTTCGTGGCATAGGAATTGTTGTAATTGAGTGATATTCATTTTTATGGTCCTTTTATAGTCTGTTAGAAGAAAATGAATGCCTGGTTTAGGGTCTTTGTGTGTTAAATTTACTGTAAAAAAATTGGAGGCGTCTTTGCTTTTTAAGGCACGCTGAGAGTGATTCAATCTGTTTTAGTTTCAGTACCGGATAAATTTACAATTAAAAACCCAGCATCTAAGACTCTAATAATCTGATACAATATGTGTTATATAGGCTTGATGTTTTGAGTAAATGCTGTAGTCTGCAGAAGAAAATGAATGCCTGGTTTAGGATCTTTGTGTGTTAAATGTACGGTAAAAAAATTTGGACACATCTTTGCTTTTTAATGCATGATGAGAGTGATTCAATTTGTTTTAGTTTCTGTGTCGGATAAATTTCCAATTAAAAGCATAGCATCCACGGTTCTGATAATCTGATACAATATGCATCACATACGCTTGTTCTTTTACGTAAATGCGGTCTCTTTTTGCGATAAATTTCTATTCAATTCAGGATATTGTTTACTAATGAATGCCTGGTTTAAGGTTTTTGCGTCTTAAATTTACTGCAAAAAATTGGAGACGTCTTTGCTTTTTAAGGTATGGTGTGTTTTAGTTTCTGTATCGGATAAATTTCCAATCAAAAACCCAGCATCTACGGTTCTGATAATCTTATACAATATGCATTATGTATGTTTGATCTTTTGCGTAAATGCTGTCTCTTTTTGAGATAAATTTCTATTCAATTCAGAATGATATTGTTTACGACAGTAAATAATTAATTTTACGAGTTTCTTTAGTCCATGTTAATAAAACGTCCGCAATTCCAGATGGTGCAAATTATATAGTTCTCACACACCCTACTATATTAAAGGTGTTTTTGAAACATAAATTGATTTCATATTATTGACAGTAACTAGTTTTATTCATCTCACCAATAAAATATTAAAAACTAGCTGATACCTGGTGCGTTGCTGCCTCAGAAGAAGTAATTTTGGAAATATCATTTGAAATTTAATCTTTGATAGAAACAAATAAGTGCAAGTAATAAGTATTCAAAGTTTCATCGCAATCGAATGAGTGGCACGGCAGAGCATAAGAGACATACCGACAGAACATTCATTTTTATTTTTATAGATAAACTCCAACTTTGCCACTAACGCTCTGATTGCAACAATTTATAAAACTGCCGTCATTTTTTTTAAATCCTGAACTTTCTATATGATATAATCTTTAAAATATTAAATAAAATATTAAAATGTAGTTTGAAATTATTAATTTCATTAATATTTTGATCGTTGGATAATTATTCAATAGTCAACACAAATTTAGAAGATAATCTATGAAAAGAAATGGAGTAAATAGAAATTGTGTAATTAAATTTATTAATTAGAAATTGAGCAAGTAAATGTATAAATAAATTGTGTAACTCAGAAATTCACTTCTCAGAAATATTTTTTTAAGAAAATCATATAAATAAGTCATATAAAATGAATAAGGACAAGTTTTATAAACAAATAAATCAATTCCTACTTAGGTCAACAAAGAAAAATTCTATCTTAGTTACTTTTTCTTAAACAATTATCAAAAAAAAATTTATGTATAAAAAATTATTTTCTCAAGAATGAACTCGCATTCTTCACATTCACGTGAAAAATATGGAAATACTCGCATTTTACCAATTGAGCTACTGCCTGTCACTTTCAATCTCCATTACAAGCTGCTAAAACTTTAAAATATTAAATATTAAACAAATTTAAGTAAGGAATTAATCTTTAAAAAAATCAATCTTAATGCCCTACGAGTTTTAAAAAATGTATTTGAACTTGAGTGGATGAGTACAAATATTTTATTAATGAATGAAAATTTAATAAGATATATAAATAAATAAATAGAGAGAGAGAGAGAGAATAGTAGGAATTGATAGTGGGAATTGAAAAAAGCTAAATCACAACGAATTCCATTATTCATTAAATAATGGTTTAAATAATCCATAAGAATCATTATAAATTTATTATTAGTTATAGTAAAAACTGTCGATTTAAAATAGATAACTTATAAAACAAAATGTATTTTCTATATCAATTTATGTGCCCCGTCTTTCTCATTCAATATTTAATATGATGGGCATACTTGCTAATAGTAGAAAATAAGAATATGAACTTCACGGGCAGTCAAATTAGGCCTCACTTTTCAATAATGGAAACTAAAGATGTTGTTTACGTTTCATTCAGGCCTTTGTTAGGATTGATGGAGTTGGGAGTGTCTAGGTAGAAAAATGTCTGGGCTTAATTTCAGGTTGCACAAGGCTCTTTAAGTAAAATGAATAATTTACCTGGAATAATATGTGATTGCATATCCAGTAACTAAAGAATGATTAAAATTTTCAAGATCATTGCAATGGTACATCACAATGCATTGCTATTGGCTTGAATCTATGCCTGATTTAGCAAAATAAAGCCTTTTGCACAACATCTGAAATCATTTATCACTGAAATACTCTTGAAAATAATTTAAAGGAATAAATTATTAGTATTAATCATATAATATCAAGTTCGATCTTTTATATTAATAAATATGATAAAATTTTTGAAATTTTATCTGTTAAATTCTGCTACTAAATTCTTCACTGACTTTAATCAATCATTTTTCAAACTGGTGCTCTTTTTTTGTTGTAATGTGTTGTTTGTTTTGTTTTTTGTGTAATCATTAAGAAAATTAAAAATATTTTTTGCAGCAGAATTAATAAAAAAATGGCTTAAAATAAAATAAACAAAAAAATTTACTTCCAGCAATATTAGATTTCATAGAAATCCTTTTTTAACAACTTTTTCAAACTTTTCCCCCCTCAACTCAAAAACACCAAAGCTATAATCAAAAGTAAATATTTCCTGAAACATTCCATTTACCCTTGTCTTTAAAACAAATCAAATGAAAAAGTGCGAGATATTTGAAACATTAACGCACCTGAGCAATAGCATGAAAAATCACGTCAAAATTCCCTTTCAATAAGTTCACATCATTCGTTTTTTTTCATACAATCTAAAAGAAAAGTGAAGAAAAAAATAATAATAATCTCCCTCCTAACGAAATCAACCGTTACTGCAACCCCCTCCTGTGTTTCAGAACCTTTCTCCTGGCGGTGGAAGTAGCAGTGAGTGAAATTTTATCTTCTCTTTTTCTTCGCAATTTGCAAAAGATAAAGACAAGACAAAAAGGAAAAGAATAAAAAACATGAGATTCGGCAAATCAAATGGCGAGAGTAGCAAAAAAAGAAGAAAAAAAAAGAAAAATCAGGATCTAAAGACAAAGAAAAGAAAACCGTAAATGGAAAAAAGATCATGTTACAGGCTCCAATAACGTTTTTTTTTTCCTTCATTTTTTTTCTCCTGCTCTTTCATTCTTTTTATTTTTCAAATCAATAGAGCTAAAAGCAGAAGTCAAAGTGAAAGACGTGACAGACGATTTTAAACTAAATCGATGCCGCACCTGTCTCTCATTTGAAATATCGATATTGTCTGCATGGAAGAAAAAAAAACCCGAAATAAACATATTTCTTCTTCTTTGTTTGAATTAAGAGCTAACCTTTGAAAATTCAAGTTTTTTAATTTAAATAAAATTATAAAATGAAATATTATTCTGAATTTGATTATATAACGTTTCATGTTACATTAATTCAATTTTCCTTAGAATGAATTTTTGATTTATCTCCAGTTTAATTTGTTAAAGTTTGTAATATGAGCTCTTAAACTGAAATTCTACAAACGAGAATTTTTATTAAAAACAAATTTACAATTTTATATGATTATTATTGTTATTATTATTTTTTCTAGAAGCATATTGATTTTCATTTGGAACAAACTAAATTTCTATGTTATTACATTATTGTAAGTGTTTGGAATTATATTGAAAATTTATAAAGAGGGAAAAGATTTTTGCAAATGAAATTAAATAAAAGAAGCAAAATGGTTCTTCAGTTAGTTTAATAATTCGATATGCAATTTTTTCATTTAGTAATTGAGATTGATCGCGAATCATCCATTTATTTTCTTAATCATATCCTAATTATTTATTTATAAAATATTTCAAAATTCCATTGAATTATAAAATTTTATAAAAGTGAATGGTTCAGCACATACAAAAATATTTTGGAAACTGTTATATTGAAATAAAATTAATATTTATCTTGATACTATGATTACTTTAAATTATTATGCAAATCTACTTTCAAAATTCTTTTTAAAATTAAAAACGTTATCAATTCGTTTAAGGTGTTACAAGATAATTATGATTAAACTGGATTAATATCTGACCTGTTGAAATAAATTATATTTAACATTTTAAATATGGAAAGGCTTTTTCATTACATGAAACGAAATTTCAAAATTTAAAATAATCTGAAATATATTAGGTAAAATATCTTCAAATATAAAAACATAAAATTTATTCTATTTAGGATTACAGAAAGAATGTATAAATGTATCTACATTTCTTTTGTCACATACAGAAAGGTGGATTACAAAATGGTATATTTCCATTCTTATTCTATAGCTAATATTATTAATATTATATTACAGTCGTAATACAAAATATTACAGAAGAGAATCAATTTCTTTCGAAAGTGTCTATTGTCATAAAAAGCAAACGATAACGATTATTTCCATAAATTTTCATTCCTTTGTTTCTTTGATCATTTTTCAACCTTATGCATTTAATATCATGAAACATACCATGCCTATGGATTAGCATGCTGGAGGAAAGTGAAAACCATATCATATAATATCAATATAAAACCGTGATAGCTATACATCCATACTCAAACTGATGTGCAGTCGACAATCAAAAGTAGTGAAAAATTTTCCCAAATTTGATTCTGTTATTTTATTATCTAAAAAGAATCAATCGAAAAATTTTACGGAGGGAATATTTTTGGTTGAATATTCTTATGTAGTTTTATTTTATATATATTTTTTTGTTTGGTGATGTTTGTAATGTTGCTTTGTTTTTGTGTTTTTTGCTATTAAAATTTGTATGTCTCTTTTGCCTTAATTTTCGGGTCACGAGAGGTCAATACTTTTGGACATTGTCGAGGTCTCTCACAAAAAAAATCCTTTATTTTGAATCCTTGCCTGAGGGTGATCCTTGAGAAAGTCTTCAGGCCCGATTCTTTTTCTATTGGTTGTAGTTTTGATTTTCACGTGATAACTAGAAATTTGCGATAGTAGATTTCATTTTTTTAAATAAATTTCTTTTAGCTTAAGTGTAAGTTAAACAAATAGTAAAAAAGATGGATTATTATTATATCTAGCATATAGTATATTCGTATATAATCTGTTTTCATTGAAGAACATTCTTGATGCTAAGAAACGCTTTGAAACAGCGACAATAAAATTTTGTGGCATCCGAATCTAATTCCGACTGCACGGATATGGAAACGAGTATTTTTGCAGAATGGGAGTGCATGCCATTATTCGAACCATTCCTCCTTGAAAACGCCATGAATGTTAAAGCAAATTATTCATCTTCTATTGCCAGTACCTGTCCCCTTTGAATTTACGTCCCGGTGCACAAGAAAATGAAATAGAACATTTTCGAAGGATAGAAAGTTTTG
This sequence comes from Argiope trifasciata, assembly GCA_026543055.1. Classification (NCBI taxonomy): domain Eukaryota; kingdom Metazoa; phylum Arthropoda; class Arachnida; order Araneae; family Araneidae; genus Argiope; species Argiope trifasciata. Next base: position 962,431 of record JAPMOQ010007347.1, on the reverse strand, counting down.
GCCCTGCTCGCGAATAAGATGAATATTGATAAGTTTGGCGAATTTTATTACAAAAAAATGTAAAGTCTTCCTTCATATTCAATGCGTAGAATAGATATGTTTACGAATTATATAATAGGACAGTTTTTTTCTTGGCAGATTTGAAATGAGTGGGTACATGAACATAAAATATATTTCCACAATGCATCTATTTTTTTTCTGCATATTTTTTAATAAAACGTATTCGGTTCAAAATAATCAACATTTTAGGAATTAAATGGATTTCTTCTCTCATTATGAACAGTTTGTTTTGCTTAACATCTCGTTTCACTATATTCTAACTATTTTGAGATTGTACTCTTTAATAAGAGCCTTTTTTAGGTAATGATTACCGTCAGAGGAAGAATAGTTAGTCTGGACATAAAACTTCCAAGTACACCAGCTTCGCATGGTGGCATAATTAGGCATTATTACAGTATCAGGTTTCGAAATTGGATGCTTGATTTCTGATCTTGACACAAATGGTGTCTTCTCTTCTATATCTCTACTACAAATAGAAACGATTGCATATGTTGGCTTTCTACAAGTCAAACCATTTGAGCTATAACTATCAAATTTCACACTTGTATGACTTTCAGAGTGTAAATGCAAAATCGCTTTTATGAAAAGTTATTTAGGATTTTGATTAAATAAAAACTAAGCTGATTTTGAAACTTTAACTTTAACTAACCGCTTAACTTTTGAAAATGTTTCTTCAAGCCGAACATTTATATTGTTTCAATTTTTTTTTAAAATATAATCATGCCAGCTTAATAACTATACAGTTTTTGTTGAATTTTAGAATTTTTAACTCAGTTTTCAAAGGTAAATTGCATTGTGACCCTGAAATTTAGATTCTTTTGATTGTTTCGTTAAACATGTAATCGTTTGATTTTCTTCCATAGTACAAAATTGAAGAAGAAAGATTCTGTATAAAATTGTATAGTTTTAGACTAATAAAATAATTAAAGTTTAAAATGTTGCTAATTTAGAAAAACATATGAAATATACAGCTTTTAATACTATTATAAAATCATAAGACTGATCTAAATTACAAAGGGACAAAACATGCAAAACAACAATTATTACACAGCTTTAAGCATGGCGTTATAGTAGAGGTGGGGTCATGAAATTACATCTAAACGATATAGTTAAAATGAAATAAAACTAATATCCTGGCATACCTGCTGGCTGCTAAAAGAGGCTGATATTGTCATAAAATATACAATTTTAAGGTGGTTTCACACGAGTCTAACTGTTGCGCACATTAGAAAATCACACATACTTCTGGAAAATCCCGTGGAAACGACGGGACAATGGCTATTATTTTTCTCGTCGGAACAAACGTTGGGGGTTGTCTTAACAACACTGCCTCAATTGTCAATTGTTCACACGAGGACAATATAGGGACAACAGTAGAGAGGCAACGATTGCGTGCAATAGTTAGCCTCGTGAGAATCCACTTTTACTGTAGTAGTAATCATTGTGGTCACTGAACGGTATGATCAATGGAACTAAAAAATCCCACCTTTAATTAATCCACCCTTTTACCCACTGTAGAAAATCTCGCAAGGTGAAAACTTTATCCATGTATGGCTTGTATTCTTATAAATTCAACGAAGGGGGATCTAAAAAAGTTTGCAAGCAGCAGTATTTGGAAAGTAAAAATCATGGATGGGGATATTGTTACCCACAGTGGAGACACATGATGCTAGTTTTCTTACACAAGTCATTAGAGCAGATAGTGTTAGTACCGTGACCAGAAACAGCGACAGTAATGGCAAGACGTCTAGACAAGTGGTCTCATTCAGAGATGCAAGCCGTGATACGATTTCAATGGGAAAAGATTGTGTCCCCATCGGATATTCTCAAACAAATTGCTGAAGTGAACGAGTAGAAAACAGATGACGAAATGGTGTCGTTCTTTTGAAGCGGAAAAAGAGATTGTGAAAGGTCTGGAGCCGGCCTGATTTGGCTGCTTGAGGGCTTCCCAGATATTATTTCTTTTTCCAGCCATTGAAGAAAAACATATCCGAAACAAGGTTCATATCATACGGAGATGTTCGAAAAGGCGCTGAGAACTGGCTCAACAGCCAAGGACCTGATTATTACCAAGACAGTTTAAACAAATTGGTTCCACGGTATTATAAATGCCTCAACAGATTTGGTGATTATTTTGAGAAGTGATTGCTACATAGTCTCTAAATTACTATTCGTATCCTGAGTCTATTATCAATAAAGCATTTTTTCTTTTGCCATGTGAACTTTTTTTATCACCCCCCGTACAACGAATGTTTTTACAAAATGAGATTTTTTTTTAACCCCGTAATGTAAAAATAATACAATTATAAGCATGTGCTTATTCATCACATTACTGTGTTTGATATGCATTTCTTCGTTTTCTTACTGAATTATCTTCTTTATCATTCTAAAAACATTTTAACAAACAGTTTTTATTAACAGTTTAATAAAATCTTTTTTTAACTTAGTTTGAGTTAACTTAGTTTATCCCTTAGTTTGAGGGTAAACTGAAATACACAAATGATTTTGTAAAGAAGTTTGTTCTCAAGTATCGTGAAAATGTTTTCACCTGTTTCAGCTCTTCAGAAAAAAATATCAGTGATTTATTTCAACTACACATGAAGTTACATATTCAAATTTGTATGAAATACCTAAGGAGGCACTACGGGATTTACATTGTAGAAGATAATTGTCTTAACATTTTAATCAGAAATTTTAGGTACTCTGATTTTTTTTTCTTTATTTCTTTATAAAAGCAAAAATACATCAATGTGAAATTTCGTAAAATATGTGTAGTTATTGTTCCAGCATAAAAATAACTTTCTTTCATAAGGCTTCTAACCTGTTGTAATAACCATACATCGATATTCTCTTAATATATGTTATGAAATTGCAGGACTATGTATTTTTGTTTTGATGCAAAACTGACATTAATTTTTAATGATGAGATACAAATTACTAATTACCTCTACCCAGAATGAACTGAATGACCTGACTTTGGGAGGCCATGGTGGCCTGGTGGTAAGGTCTCGGCTTCGGAACCGGAGGGTTTCAGGTTCGAGACTCGATTCCATCGAAGAACCGTCGTGTGTGGGGTCTCTTGCACGTTAAATCTGTCAGGCCAAACGTCCTCCCGCTGGTACGGTGTGATTTGGAGAGGGGGTGCCAGTTCAGGTGTCGTCCTCGTCATCTGATCTTGGTTCAGAATTACGAGGTCCGTCCCAAAATAGCCCTCGTGTTGCTTTAAACGGGACGTTAATATAACTAAACTAAACTAATAACAGTTTTGGGTTGAGTGGGCTCAGTTTATAGACGTTTCAAATATTCTAGTGGTTTGCTTAATGCTCTTTCGTAACACGATTGTATTCTTAAAGAGGCAGAAATTAGTTTTTTGTCTAAAGAAGCAGTTTGTTACAAGAAGAATTGATTTTATGTTAGGAAACCTGGAAAACTTTGTTTTCGATGAAGAGAAAAATGCATACTTCAACTGAATGAGAGTGTTTTCCTGTTTATAGACATTTTACGAAAGTTTGTCAATGCTTTCTGCACTAATAAAGATGTGATAAGAGAAAAGTTATTCAAAATCTACGTCGTAAAAGTTAGATTAAAATATTTATTAAATGCTGTTCTGATTAGACATGCTATAATGATATAAAATTGATTATTACGATCAGATAAATATAAAATTTATTTTTCTTACATATATACATTCAAAGTTTATACTAAAGCATCAGAAATTTGAATCACATTGTACTATGGTCAATTTCAATTTAAATAAACTGGGGAAAAAATAAGTTGTGGTAACTTTATTCTAAAATTCTATCCAAAAAAAAAGAATATTTGTGGTTGAAATATTGTATGATTCAAATTTTTCTGCTTAATGTTTCTCTATTACCCACGTAATAAGAAAAAAAAAATGAGATTTTCTTTAAAATACAGTTAATTTCAGATAAAATCAATGTAATTAATCTCAAAGTTAATTTTATAATGAAAAGTGTCATAAATTTATAAAGCTTTATTCAAGCTTTTTTAGGATTTGTTGCTCAAAAATGCCTTAGTATTTTAATAACAAAGTTGGATTTCAGTGAATCAGTGTTATATACTTTATTTTAGGCATTCTTTACTCTTATTGATTTCAATGACAAAGAAATGTCTTCAGCCCGTCTCACTTTTGACTTTCAGATAAAATATTGTTGGTAGAAATGATTTATTTCTATAATCATCTTCCATTCTTAAAATTTATATAAGATTTTAAAAACTATTTATGTACATTTATTTACTTCTTCACAAGAATTCTTTTTAATAATAATAACATTTATCACTTTTTTTATGAAAACTTTAAATTCTACCATATTATGTGTAACTCTCATTGGATGGAACTCATTTATAAAATTGTTTCATTGAATTTAAATTTATTTCAATAAACCTTTTATCATTCATTGCAGTGATCATGTTTCAATATTGCATACTGCATATTATGGATTTCGAAGATTTAAAACATTATCCTCGTCTACAAATTCAAATTCCATTCCGTTAGCATGTTCAATTTTGAATCAAAAACTCCATCCGTAACTCTTCGAATAGGTTTGTAATAGACTGAAACTTCCTATTTCTGCATCCTTCGTTTCCAATTACTTTTACTCGCTCTAACTTCCAAATTGATTCCTCAAATTTTCAACTGTTAAATCAAAATTTCATCACCACGCCGAATTTTTCAAATTAAATTCGAGAAGTTCGAGTGGATAAAAAAAAAGAATAAGCAAAATAAAAAATAAAAATAAAAAATTTCAGATTTCATCAAAAGACTCAAAGTAATGCGCATTAGGCAGACGATTTTTTTTCTCGTTGCCAACGTTAAGAAATCTTTATTTTGACGTAAATTAGGGCATAGTGGGGTTCGGATTGAACACGATGGGAGAAAACTGGAAGAAGAGGGGGAAGAAAATATAAAAAAAGAACAGTAAAAGAAAGAAAGGGAAAGAAGGGATAAAAAAAAGATAAAAATCTTGATACGCGTCATATTTTCTTTATTTCTTCTTTATTCTTTTTTGTTTCTCTCGCTGTTCCAGAGTTCATGTCTGGGTCGATTTCACAGAGTATAAGAACATAAGTAATCACTGCTTTTTGGGGTTACAAAATCTAATTTGGTGCTCGGCGCTAAGATATTTTTTGGCATTCAACTTAAAAAAAGCGGCAAGAGAGAGAGAGAGCCAACCGAAACAGCTCCACAACGAACGTAGGTATGTAAATGAAATGAGATTTCCCATTTTCCAGCATTATGTGCAGGCTCTTTTGCAAAAAGTGAATTTTGTTAGAGAAAATAAAGGGGTTGAAGTAGGAATAAGTGAGGGGGGGGGACTTCGTAGATCTTTATTTCGAACAACTCGCCTTGAATTCTTTCATGTGCTTTATTTTTCCGTATTTTTGGTTGTAATTTTACTTTGAATTGCCAATTTTCTAACGCATTTCAGGGTTTTTTACCATTTTATTTCAAGTGGTATTTGCCACTGGAACCGTAACGTAAACCATGAAATTCTAAGGCCAAACCGGGAATATTTTTCAGGGATAATAATATTTTTTTAAATGAATATTAAAAGATAAAATTGTTTTCATCATAAGAGTTTGGTTCTATTTTGCCGCAGGGAACATATTTTCTTGTTAATGAATGCGTATATTTGATAAAGACAATCGTTTGAAACAATGTTAAATAATAACGTGAATCTATTTCTTTTCATAAATCATGAACTGTCTTACTTGTAATCGTATAAAATCATTTATCATGCATATAACAAGTATCATTTTTTATTACAAAAAATAAGAATAAAATTTAACATCTCTTTAATGCACATTTTTCTAATTTGTTTAACATTAATTTAACCAGTGTATTTAATCGAAACCAAATTCAATTTAATGATTCTAAGTAACACTATTGCGCAGTGTATTTACTGTTGAGCCGTTTGCTATTCAAAAATGAATTGGCTTTTGCATGTCAAAATTCCCAAAGACTATTGCTCGTAAAATACAGAATAACAATTAAAACATTATTTGCTAAAAATTACATCTTTAAATTGAATTTTAAAATTTTATTTGTCATAATTTAAGTTGTTACTTCATAGATAAAAATCAATTTTATTACATAAAAAATGTAAACATTTTAAAAACTGAAACATATGATACAAGACCTAATGGTTTCCAAATATTTCAGAAATTATGTATAATTCCTGATGATTCAATAAAAAATTTACTATACTTAAATAAAGTGTTGACACGATTAATCAAGTGAGAAATGCTTTATAAGGTGGTAGACATGAAAAGAAGTAGAAAACATCTAAGATGCCGAAAAGGCTGCATAAAATCGCCAGTAGCAAGATATTGGTTGTGATATGAAAACTGAAAAACATTAAATCGCAAAAGTTAATATAAAAATAGTTTTCACATTTGGAAAAAAACAATATTATAAAGTTAAAGACTCGTTACACACAAAATCTGATCATGAAACATATTTTTTAATCCTATAAGAAGGATAAAAATTTCATGAAAAATAATTTATTTGTTGTTTCAAACATCTTAAGAAATTTCGTTTTGAAATCAAGTTAAAATTTCAAATTCTATAACTTTCGGATAAGTGGAAAAGTAGTTTTTGCGATTCCGCATCTTTGCACTTATTGCATTCATTACCTTTAGTTTTCATTCTTGGGGCTGCGGTGGCCCGGTGGTAAAGTCTCGGCTTCGGAACCGGAGGGTTTCAGGTTCGAGACTCGATTCCACCGAAGAACCGCCGTGTGAGGGGGTCTGTTGCACGTTAAATCTGTCAGACCAAATGTCCTCCCGCTGGTGTGGCGCAGTGTGGAGAGGGGGGTGCCAGTTCAGGTGTTGTCCTCGTCATATGACCGTGGTTCAAAATGACGAGGTCCGTCCCAAAATAGCTCTCGTGTTGCTTTAAACGGGACGTTAATATAACTAAACTAAACTAGTTTTCATTCTTAATTCTATCGGAAACCATTATGTTTTTCTTGTAAAATCGTACATTTCAATTTAAATCTCGCTCTCTTATAGAAACGTTTCTGTTTTTCTAGCAAAATAAATCGAAATATAAAGTCCTGTAACTCCTCCTTTTTCTCCTTTCCACATATGGCAAGATTCCTGTAAACAATAGAATGTAATCGAATTTATTCACTTTATCAGATTTCGAGTGTTAAAATTTCCGAAACGATTTTGAATACTCTACATCTTTTTTCCGTTCTCTTCTTTGGAAAGCGCAAGATGAATATCATTTTATCTTTTCAACGCTGTGGGGGGAAAAATTTAGAGGGAAGAATAAGATATACACATAAAGTACCTTTTTTTCCCCTTCTGCCTCAAGAAGAAAAATATTTGAAAGGCCCTTCATGGAAAGTTCTGAATTTGAAATTCAAAGTCGGCTTTCCATCATCTGTAAGAGAATAGGGATGCTTTCCGGGTCCACAGTTCGAGCTTTGTACTTAAGCCGACAATTTCTCGAGCAATCTATGGAAACGTAGAGATGGAATGGTTGTCCAGAGATGCACACCCAGCAGAGCATGAACTCATGGATTACATTGAAGTAAGTGTTTTGAAGAAAAGGGGAAATACAACTGTATGCTTTCGGTTCTCGAAGATTTGGGAGGTATTTTCTGCAGAAAATAGGTAGCATTTGTCCTTTTGCTAACGAAGATTTAGTTTGGAAAATAGGGAGGATTTTCGTTGTCCACCTTTTTATAGGATTTCAAAAAGTATTATTTGATGTTTCTGATTTTTTTTTTTTTTTTTTTTTGAATTTTGCATAGGTTTCTTTCAATCAGTACAGCTTAGGTGACTGTAAATATGTAGTATCACAGCAATAAAAAAGGAGTAGCCATTTTTGGCATTGTTATAAAAGCGATTTTGTTTCATTCATTCAAATGGCGGGGCTTCCAATGTTTGTAAAAGAAAAAAATATATGATTAAAAAGCAAATATTTATGAATTTTTTAAATAAATCTTTTCCGATTAAAAAAATACACCAAATTTGGGAAAACCATTCATCATCATGTAAAATAATATATATATTTTTTTAGAACTTTGTGAACAAGTTCTAGTTAAAGATGACTGAAATTATTTGATAGGTCGTTCCTAGGGATTATTTTACAATTAAGACTTTAAATATTTGTAAATGAATGAAATATATATTTCATCAGCAAATATTCCTGAAATTATTCTTTGAATAAATCTTAAAGATCTCAAATGTACACTCACTTTGGGAAAAACAATTCATCATTATATTATGGAGTAGTATAAAATTTTTCAAATTTTGTCTAAATTAAAGATGAGTCAAAAAATGTAAGGATCGTTTCCCGGAATTTTATTACAATTAAGACTTTAAATGTTTGTATAAAAAAGGAAAAATAAATTTGAAAAGCAAGTATTTCTGAATTGTTTTTAATAAATCTTATAGATCTCAAAAATACACTCATTTTGGAAAAATCATTCATCATTATTTTGATGTGAGGTAATATAAAATTCTTAAAATATTGTTTGCATGTTTTAAGTAAAAGATAACTGAAAATGATAGAACTTTTTTTATTACAACTAAACAAAAAAAACCTCTATTCAAGACTTAAAATTTTAATATTTGTAACCTAAAAATAATTCATAGGTTAATTAATGCATGGAGATATGAAAAGGGTAAAATGTATTAATGTGTAAAAAATTTGTTAATTTTTTTAAGTTTATAGTCATACTGTTTTGTTTGACGTAGAAAAAAACTTCAATGAATTTGCAAAATTAAGGTTCAAAATTGAATTCCCTAATTTTACAAAATACTTTTTCCAGTGATTCATAAATGTATTAGTTACACAATTACAGGTTATTAATTTCTGAAAAATGTTAATACCCTTATGTATCAAATCGATTTAATTTAGAATAAAGAAGATTTAGTTAGTAATGGTTTTTTAGTATGAAAATATATTTTTAAAATATTTTTTTCTGTTTACGCGTGTATATTTTATTTTTATTTCATTTTATATAAATTTTTCTGTTAGTTAAAAATTTAAACAAGTCTAAATTCCTTTGTCTGCTTTAGATTTGAAAATGTTTTAATTAATTTGTTTAATAAAATTTTTGAATTAAGAATAAATAATTTAATATTTTTATTTAAAAAATAATTTTATAAGAAAATGAAATTCAATTTCGGTTAAATTTGTTGTAATCCAGATTTTAAAAACAAAATAAGCTTTTCAGAAGCTATCAAAGGAAGAAAAAACTTTCATAAATAGTGTTCTCTGCAACAACGAGCAAATACAATTAAAAATTCTATATTTAACGTTTCATTAACTCATAAAAAACTCACTGTTAAAATAAAGTTGTAGTTAACTTATATCAAAGTAGATAAATAATTATAATATCTTCTGCCGTTCTCGTAATAATATTTTTCTTTCTTCTCAACTAATAGGAAGTCATGAAACTAATTTCCATGCCTTTCTGCAAAAGAATATAACTTTTTCATCGTCAACTCTCTTCACTTCCAAAACAAAAATTCCGAAGTGGCAATTATCTTAGTAAAAAGGGAAAGCGATAATTATATCACTTTTCGACCTTCTCTTGAGCAATATTAATCTCATCTGTACTCGAGAGGGGAAGAAACAGTAAAAACGAAAGAAAAATTAAAAGAAAATTCCTTACCCCGCCTTTAAGAATCTATTTGGAACGCCTTTTTTTTTCCAAAAAGGTAGCCGCCATTTTGAAAACCCACTTCAACGTTTCGCAGTGGCCGCTTCGATAATTATTTCGATCTCGGATCCTGGCAGCACTCGAAACGCCGGCTCTTCAGTAATTTTATAACGATTTGTTTCGATATAAATGAGGTGTAAAAGGATGTATTAATTGTGAATGTCTGAAATAGAGGGGAGAAAATTACGAGTAATACTAAGGAGTTTCAGGAAAAGAAGAAAAAAAAATTATTCTTTAGTAAAATTTTTCTAGGAAGAAAGTGAAAATAAAGTAAAAAAAAGATGGCAGGTAAAAGTAAAAGGAGAATGCTTTCATCTCTCTCTCGATCAGAAATTCAATTAAATCTTTTCTGTTAACAATGCTCCGAGCATGACGAAAATATTAAGTGCCTCTTTTCTGAATGCTTTCCCAGAAATTTCCCTTCTATTTTTTTATTATTATTATTCTTTACCAAAAAGAGGGCTTTTTTAATGGGGGTGGTGCATAAATTTATTATATCTCCCCAAATGATCAAATGCCTTCCTTATAATTTCTGATAAATTCTTTTTTTCCATTTTTTTTCAAACATATTCACTTTATTATAAAAAATATTTTATATCATTTGTTAGTATTTTAGTATATTATAGAAGTATTATATTAAAGAAGTTTCTTGAATATCTTCTTTTATTATAAATAATTTCTTAGAACGCTTTGAAACATCAATGAATTTGGAATTCTTGGTACTTTTGAATTTGGAACTTTCCTTGGTATTAAATTCTAAAAACTATAAAACTGAACAGTTCATTTAAAATTTAAAGAAAATTAAATTCTTGCAAAATACAATCTAAACTTTCCTACGACAAAAATCCGAATTTTTGGAAACTCCAAATATCATTTCTCTGATCGAGTGGCTAATATTTAATAATGTGGCATTATAAAATGTTACTCATCTAAAATAACTAGTAGTCATCTAAGATTCCTAAAAGACTGCATGAAATGGATGCATAAAACTGCACCATACTAAAGGATGTTTGGATTTGAATTTTTGGAAATTTAACTTTCATTTTAAGCAAAAAGAAATATATTTTGCCTTAATTGATATGAAATTTATAACTAAAATGATCTAATCTTAGACAATATAATGTTTACTTATTTTATTAAATGTAACAGATACGGTTAGAGTTACCTTATGCTTTGAAAGATTTACAATGTTTACATAGATTTAAAAGTTACAAAATTGCAACATTATAGTTCTAGATGTGAAATATAAATTCGTAGTTTTTTAACATTTTTTTAAAATTTTACAGAAACTCTATTTATCGATATCTTTAAAAACTAAAGGAAAAGCAACTACTTTCGATATAAAAGAAAAGTAAGTAAATTTCATGTAAAGTAATCACTTTACATAAAAAATCAACCAACATACAAGGTTAAAAACTCGTCAAGGCAGAGGTTATGAAAATTATATCAACCTATACAAAGAGAAGTACCCTACAAAATCCTCATTTGCCATTGCAAAAATCTTAAACTTGATTCTCCAGTATAGTAAGCTGCTGTTTTGAATGTCTCATGCTGGTGCTACTGTTTTAAAATGCAGATTATTGGCAAATATTTCTTTCTTTTCCAAAAAATAAATCATATTTCCGCAGAAAAAAATCCTCCAACAATAAAGATTTTTGTAAATTAGTCTAAAATTACTACTTAGTTATAAACCATAAAAAATTGTACCATACATTACATTATTCTATAGAAATTATCATTTCACTGACTTTAGAATTATCATCTGGTATAAAATGCAAACTATGGCACTTACTTGAGGTTTTATGATAAGAAAAATTGTTTTCATTCTTTTCTGTGCATATTATTTCTGCCTTCGAGCAATTTTGATTTACAGATATTTAGCAATGCTTCCGACTTTTGAATTACTTTATCAATGTAAAAGACAAAACTATTCTTGTTTGTATTTTGTTAAAATTAAATTCTCTTAATTTAGAACGATTTTACTCTTTCGAATATAATGCAATCTAATGCCATTTTTGAAATTTGTAGAAGTCTGAAAACTCGAATAATAAATATCAGTACCATTTTAATCATTCATAAAAGCCACAAAATAAACAATTCAATTCGAAATCAATTTATATATTAGATGCCTTAACTGACTGCGGAATTTCTTCTGGCATTGCATTAAAATGCTCCACTTTATTACTGAGAAGAGAGAAAGAGAATTAAAAAGAGAACTAATTTTCTTTTCAGTAGTTAAAAGAATATCTCTTTCAAAAAGAACAACCCCGTTTTTCCCCCCACAGCACGTGTTAATGATAAAATAAATTGAGGCTCAGCTTGACTCTGTTCAACGTGTGTGAAGGGCCCAGAGAAAATTAAGTACGTTAAAAATCACTTGATTTCGTCAGTTACTTCTTCAGTAATTTAAATAACTGACACGAGGAGCAAAAAAAATTAAGGAGTAAGTAGATGCAATTACCAAAAAAATTTCATCAAGACATTTGAAAATTGAATTAAAAAGCTATCTTGGAAATACCAATGTTCAATTTAAAGCTCTTTTTCTCCTTCTGATCATTTCTTTTTCAGATGTTAATTTAAACCGGTGGATTCGTGTTTTCGCTTTTGTAAAAGAAATTAAAAAATAATCTTGGTTAAAACTCGATTGGTAATATACTGAATAAGATATCTTCGGCATTTCTTTTAATAAAAAGAAACCCAACATTTTGCAGTAATTTTCCTTTGTTTCTCATTTGTCGACCACTGATCATTCGGCTTTAATTTTGAATAATATATATATTTTTTAATCTTTGGGAATAACACATATAAAAACTTAATTCATTCAGCATAGAGTTCGAACTAAGCCTTATTCTCAATGGAAATTTAAATGGATCTTTTACTTCGTCATTCATCTTTGTTAATGAAAAGAAAGACGATATACGCAAAATTTAAAAAAAAAACTGAAAGAAAAAAAATTTTAAGGCCTAAATTTAGAACGCATATTCGTTACTTTTTTGTTTACTTCTAATTATAAAATTAATTATAATTATCGTCTGTAAAAATTAATTTTTTAATGCATTTAGGTATGGCAACTTTTTTACATTAAAAATGTGAGATATTGACCTTAATAAAGGAAAGCAGAATGTTACGAATTTAAAAATTTGAAATTAATTCAGTTTAAGGTAGATAACTTTTTTGAATAGTCGATTTTTCATATGAAAATTTAGTGATTTCAATATTTTAATTGTTCGTGTAGATTTGTTCTTGAAATAGTTTAAATTTTTATTTCTGAGTTCATTTTTTTAATTATATCGATTTTTATATTTGCATTTACATGTCTTTCATTGTTACTTTACATCTTTTAAAACAGTTTTCTTAATTCAAACCTGTGGTAAAATATTCCTAACACAAAAAAACAGAAATTAAACTCTAATCTATATTTTTTTCATATTTGGTATAATAATGTCTCTATATATTTTGATGAATTTTCAATATGCTCTATTCCTGATTAGAAAATAAGTATTATAATCGTTTAAAATATTTCATATTTGTTTTATTGATTCGCCAGGTAAAAAATATGTAATTCAATGCTTTTTTTACTAATTGAATCTCAATATTTGAAGAGTGGACAGAAATACAGTTTTTTTAATATAGGAAGTAGGTAATACATTTTTTAAGATATCCACAAAATTTTAAGCAAATAATTTGACAAATCTTTAAACTAGAGGATTTTGCTTTATACCTAATTTTGTAACCATAAACGACCTTTTCTCTAATTTAAAAAATTCATCCTTTAATTTGTATATTTTAGTTTTAAGATATTTTTATGCAATGACTCAAAAATATAACTGTTTTAAACCATTATCTCAAAATCTCCATTTCTAACGTAGTCACAGACCTTAAATGAAAGCGAATGAACCAGAAACATTCGCTATCATGTAAAAAATTAGAATCATTTTAAATTTCTTAATTATTTAGAGCATATAATTTTTGACTGCTTTCAAATTGCTTATTATATAAATACTACTGTTTAGTGGTGCTTGTAGGTTGGTTAAATGCCCGTGTATTTCTTTGCTCCTATTTTTCTTTCATTGTAATTGATTTATTAGTCAATAACTGAGTTTTAAAATACTGAAGCCGTGGAATCGTATTGTTCTAGTGACAACAAATACATCATCACTGCATAATTTTGAAATTATATGAGCATCTACAAAAGCAACAATGGATTGCGCGGTTGCACATTAGATTGTATGCATAATTAAGATTGTCACGCTTCTTCAATTAAAAAAAATCTTTATTCGTAAAAGCTTTTGCTTGTTAGTCACCGGGTTATTTCCTTTTTGGCCAGTTGAGTAGATGAAACTCAGTAATACAGATAATCACAGGCAATAGCATTTTGTATCATTGATGCATCAGTTGACTTGTCATCAACAAAATCTGGATGTTGGCTTTTAAAATTTTATCAGGGCTTATCTTAAAAGCCCTAAATCTTATGGCCATGGATATATTTTAATGTAGCTCTAAATCTTATGAATATGGACATCTTACTGTAGCACTAAATCTTATGGATATATCTTACTGTAGCACTAAATCTAATGGATATGGATAGATCTTACTGTAGCACTTAAGTAGAAATTCTATTTTTTAATCAAAATCCTGATTTTTAAAAAACATTTTTTAATTGCTTAAAATCTGTACCGATTAAATGTCATGCAGAACAAGAAGAGTAATTAGCATTAAACCATAAAGAAATTTCCAATTCAATTTCCTGTCCTATCTGTTAAACGTCAGTATTACATACTTAATGTCGCTATAACTGCGTAATTGAGTCATTAATATTGCTTCTTTAGTGTCTACATTTATTTCACCCAAATTAAGTGGGAATAAACCAGTCACACCTTTGAGGAGAATAAAATAGTCCCAAGTTGACCATACCTTACAATATATATATATATATTATTGCGAAAACTAGAACCTGGCCTCAGCAACCATTTACTGAAATATAATTGATTATAATTATAATCAATATCACGATGTTAGAATACATAAAATATCAGTAATTGGGGAATTTAATAAAATTAAAAAAATAACTACAATGCTCGCACTTTAATTTTATTTTTATCTCAATGTAAAGAAAAATCTCCTATATAAGCCTCTTATATGTTAGACAAAATTCGATAATCCCTTTAAAATAACTCTTACAAAAATGTACAACTATCTGTAGACCTTTTAAGTTAACATTTGAGTTTGTTACAAAATGTCAAATTTATAACTGACAGTTTGTTTTGTTCTTAACTTAAATAATAAATGCAAACACAATACATCTCTTCAGGATATAAGGGATTTTGGCTCATTTCATTCATCAATATATTCTATAACTTGTGTACAAAGAAAAATAGTATTGCTGCATTACAATTTTGTGTATATTGTTAACCGTTTTGGTTCATTTTCATTAAAATTTACTACAAATTTCTCAAAATATATTTTTAAATATTTTTTTTTGTATTTATATTGTTTATAATTTACGATACATCTAAAAAAATATAGTGTTTTTGTAAAAATCAACAATTTTTCAAAACTTTTCCTTCCAAAGTAGTCATACACCTTAAATTTGCTGCAGGAAATTCAAAATTTTTATTGTGACTTTCTTTCACTTCAGCATCTTAAATACGGAGAATTTCTCTTAATCTTTTAATCTAAAATAAATGGTAACCCTCTTTAATTATATAGTCCACTCTTACAAGATCCATAATGTGTTTAAAAAGTATCTGCCGACGAAATGGTAGCAAATGACGTGCAAAGACCACTTCTTGATTCCTTTTAAGTCCTGTGACCCACCCTCTTCCTAAAACCTCAAGAGAGACGCTGCATTAGCAATTATTTAAAGTGCCGAGATGATATTAGCACTAATACGTCCGCTGTAATCAGGTATACTTAAACGAAATAAAAAAAAATGCATACGATAATTTTTAATGGAGGACATAACTTACTTATTTAATAGAATATCAACCCCTCTTAAAAGCTGGTAGGGAAGGACCCCCATGGGTTCAAGAGTGCAGTTGATGATCACAAATATGTGGCAATGAAATCATTATTTCGATCACTTCGGTGGAGGTTGGTAGCAAGGCATGACGGGACGGGTAGAAATTAAGCAAATGGCCGTGCCAGCTGCATCGGATAGAAATTGGTTCATTTGTTTGTTTGCTGGTGTTGCCACTATCGTCTTATTTAAAGAAGTATTTTATTTATACTAATGGGCAGCAATCTAGTTGAGTTTGAAGAGCATTTCGGTTGTTTCGAATATCATTTTAATCTTTTTGATAATAATGTGAAGAAGAAAAAATATTTTAGAATAAAAAAAATTAAAGTAATGGTTTAGAATAAGTTGTTTTTTGTCTCTTTTTAAAATATTATTAAAAGAATATGGCAATTGATTTTACTAGGTTTTTTAAGCGGGAATGTAAGAAAAAAATTTCAAGAGGCAAAACAAAGTTATTTAAATGACGGGATCTGTTGTCCAGATCATTTATTTTCCCTCTTACTTTTTCTGTAATTATATAAGAAAAAATTTACAATTTTCCCCCCCTTTAATAGCATTATAAAGAATAAAACTCGTTTCATTACCTAGGATCTCTCTATGTATAAATACAGTATTCCAATAACTGTCTATCTAAAGTTTAACATAATCATTGCTGACATCAATGTATTAATGAAAAAACTGGTCTATGAAACCATAAGCAAAAGAATGATTATTCTTTGTTCATCAGTTAAACTTGAAATGAAAAAATAAACTTTAAATTCAGAAGTTATTAAAAAGATATCCATTAAGGTTGAAGATATCTATTTCAAGTAATGATATCCATTGTTTATAAAGATATTTATAGCCAGTAATATATCGATCTACTCATAGGCGAATAATTGCGTTATGTTTGTCAACTATATTCAGACTGAAGAAATGAATCTTAAATTTAGGAGTTATTGCAAAGAGATATCTATTGAGAATAAAGATATTTACTTCAAATAATATATCAAGGGGCTAGTTCAAAGCAACCTCTTTCTCTTATCCATGAATAAATGGAATTTAATAATAAACATCTTCAAATAAGTTATGCTAAAATAAATAATTGCATAAATTTTAATAGTTCTTAATAAATTAATACTTTTAAGTTATACTGTGTAAGTATATTTTAAGTTATAATACTTTTAAGTTATGATATATAAATTAATTTTAAGTTGTTATATTCTTTAAGTTATAATACAGAAGTTAAGTTATATATAGTGCTCGATAATTAATAAATTAATTATTTTAAGTTATAGTTTATTATATATATGGTTATATAGGTTATTATATCCTTTAAGTTATAATATATAAGTTGTTATATAGAGTGCTAGATAATTAATAAAATAATTCTTTTAAGTTGCAATACATATATTAATTGTACGTTATATTCTTAATGCTATAATTTATAAGTTAAGTTATATATTGAACTCGATAATTAATAATTCCTAATAATAATAAAATTAATTCTTCGTGTTCAGTATTTATTATTAAATTTCAATACGACTGATAGTTCATATAAAAGTTATTCAAAATGTGTTCATGTTTTGAAAAATTCCTTATTAGTTCTTAAAGAATAGTAATAGATACTCTTAGATATCCGGAGCAGGTTGCTTCGGTTCAAAACTGAATTTAAAAAATTGGTCAATTTGTGCAAATATTATATACTTAATTTCATCTATTCCTCTCGAGACTCATGTTTGGCTTAGTGTGTTTGCAGACAGACATCAATACAAAAACATTCTTTTTTGATGATAGCAATACTTCTCTTTGTATACTTCGTATATTAATTTTCTATTTCTACATTTATCATTCTTATCCTCTATAGTACATCTCATATTATGAGATTTAATTTGCCTATCAATGAAGGGTATGACATTTAGACCAACTCACCAAATGGTTTAGACACCATAAATGATTTTTTTTAATTCCTTAGACAATGATTGTTTCTGAATTTCAAAACACTGCCGAGCATTTAATTTCTTTCGACAATCAAGATAAACTTCCTTCATGGAAAAATCGAAAGAACCGTCTCCTCTGACAGGCCTTAAACAATTCTAATACAATTTTGAAAGAACATTCTCAAACTCTTCACAACATTGTTAACAAGGCTAAATGGATTAGGTTCACCCTGAGATAACTTATGAAGCGAAAGTATTCGAAAACTATTTTTTGATATTTTTCGATCTTGTGGAGCGCAGGATTTCGGTAAAAATTTACTCAAAGATATTTAATGGCACATAAACTATGGCAGGACGTTTTCTGTCTTCGTAATTATTATTGAAGCATCAAATCTTCTAAACCCATCTTTCATGGACAGGATTAAAAGATATTATGTTAGTTAAATTCAATCAATCGCAGTGCTTGTCAAAAGCTAGGAGTTTTAAAATTTTTTCGAATACTTGCTGATTTGTAATTATGAAATATTCATTTATGTATCATTTTTATAAGTATTCGATTTTATTTCAATATAATTTCATATTTACAGTGAAATTCATTATATTAAGTAGTGCTGTTGTGTTTTCAATGATCATTAAATGTGCGAATAGTTTTCGAAGTTTCCAGAATTTTACCAATCAAATTTGTTTTAGCTTATGGATAGTATTCTATGCATCATATAACGGCTTATTGATTTAATAATTTATTAGTGCTTGTCACATGCTTGACGTTTTTGAAATGGTTGTTCATTTGTAATTATGAAATATTAATTTATGTATCGTTTTTATCATTCTCCAATGACAAAAGTATTCGATTTTATCCCTATATAATTTCATACTTACCGAGAAAAACTTCATATTAAGTGTTTTTTATTCGATGATCATCAAATGTGCGAATAGTTTTCGAAGTTTCCAGAATTTTACCAATCAAACTTTTTTTAGCTTATGGAGAGTATTTTATGTTCCACCCATAATGCATCATGTAATGGCTTATTAATTTAATAATTTCATTGGGATATTAATTCTTTTGTCTCTTATGTTCAGAGAATAATAACTTTGAACTCATACAATCCGTGCCCCATTTCCTCCAATTGCAATATTAATTTAATATATTTAATATATATTTAAAACTAAAGTTTTAAAAAATAATTGTAATATAAACTATACGTTTCATGTCTTATAGATAGTTTATGCTTTCCCTCAATTGCAGTCTTATCATTGGAAACACAGATTTACAGATATATTCATAGTGGATGCTAGAAACGTCCCACCCTCGATTATTTTGCAACGATAATGAATAAGGCAATTTGAATAATAGGAATGAAGGTTCGTAAAAATTCAGAAGCTTTATCTGTATTAGAAACTTGATTTAGAAATTCTTCTGAAAGTTCTTACTTCGGGATTTCCTTCAGTGGCAGTTTTATCATTGTAAACACAGATTTACATTTCAGTTATTTTAACGTCCCGTTTTAAAGAAACACTAGGGCTATTTTGGAACGGACCTCGTAATTTTGTACTACAGTCAGATGACTAGGGTGACATGGAGCTGGAATCCCCGTCTAGCCGTCACACTACACCAGCAGGAAGACGTTTGACCTGACAGATTTAACACACAAGAGACTCCCTTACACGACAGTTCTTCGGTGGAATCGAATCTCAAACCAGCAACCCTCCGATTCCAAAGCTGAGACCTTACCACCTTGCCATCGAGGTCCCGCAGACTTTACAGATATATTCATACTGGATGCAAAAAATATAACTTATTTCGCAACTTGATGGTGAATAAGGTGGTTTTAATGATATGAATGAATGTTCTGAAAAATTCAGAAGCCTTATCTGTTTGAGAAACTTTGATTTAGAAATTCTTCTGAATATTCCTTACTTCGGTCATCTGTTTAAATTGAAGCCATCACACAATAGATGATGTGCTCTTTGAAATCTTGATCTTTGGGCTAACTCTTTCGTTT
This sequence comes from Argiope trifasciata, assembly GCA_026543055.1. Taxonomy (NCBI): domain Eukaryota; kingdom Metazoa; phylum Arthropoda; class Arachnida; order Araneae; family Araneidae; genus Argiope; species Argiope trifasciata. The sequence continues at coordinate 942,726 of JAPMOQ010007347.1, read as the reverse complement.
AAGTTGGGCAGTATTACTATTATCTTTTTATGGATTTACTTTTAACTTGTGTCGTTAGTTTTTAAGAAAACTATAGTTTTTTGCACCATGAGATGGTATTTTGTAAATAATGTTTCGAGATTTTTGTAATATTCATAGAATGAAGCGCCTCATCCTATTACACAGCATATATAAAATTGTATCTGCACACACATATACATATATAGCGATGTGAATGATAAATTATAATTATTCAGCAGAAAATAAGTCTTTGTTACTCTTTAATTACTTAAAGTAATTTACTGGAAGGAAAAAATTGAGTTTCTGATGAGCAAATTATGCTCATTTCTATAAGACAGTTTAAATGCATTAATAATTTTGTATCCATTTATAAATAATAATATAAATTAATAAAATATAGTACACAACTTTAGAAATGAAAATTTTAAAATTTATTGGCATTTAATTATAGATTTTTAGCACAAGTTCCTATGTTTATCAAATGCAGCGTTTTTCTCAAACACTTATATATCATTTACGATTATTATAAACAGAAACTATATATGTTACTATTCATTGTTGAGAGTATGTGCCTATGATTTTGGATTGTCAATCGATTCCTTGAAGTAATTTAAATTCAATTCATATATAGAAACACAAGAGGTTTATTACATCTTAATTTTATTAACATGTCTAAACATTGAAAAAATTTCATATAAAAAACAACAATGATTAAACCAAAATTATGATAGAATATTTTTAAAAAATGGACGGTAAATTAAATTTACATCTTGTCTTTATTTATTATGAATACTTTGAGATGATGATGATTATTATTTCAAACTCATTAATTCTTTCTAAGCTTCAAATGATTCCATCTTTAAATCAAAATAATTTTACCTCCAGAATTCGAATTTTTTAAAGAAAGTATTTTCTACGTCTTAGAACATTAATAAAAACATTTTTCTTCTTTTAAATATTTGTTATTTTCTACTTATAAGCCTTTTATATAAATGCAGTGTTATAACATTATTGAATCTTGTAATGAGTTATTTCTTTGATTTTTTTAACATTCGTTATTTTCTACTTTTAAGTTTTAAATATATTTTATATTATTTTATTATAATGTAATCAATTATTTCAGTGATTGACTTACATACAGACCTCATTTAGGGTAAAATGAATAAAATTAATCTATAAATTGAAAATTGAATTCTGAAAATTTGAAGCACTACATTTTTGTTCAAGATAATATAATATTCGAAATTCCAAGATATCTGTAACTCTGCAACATGAAAAAAAATAAAGTAAATAATATAATATAAATAACAAACACAAAGTATTAAATTGAAATCTACCAAACACATAATTTGTTAAAAAACCCATAAAATTATCAATGTTTTATATTATTAATAACTTGATTGGTTTAAATTACTGTTTATAAATTAATAAACTTAGAGCATATTATTAACATTTATTTTCACCTTTCTAGCTTCAACAAAAAAACTATTTTTTGGCCCGATTTGCATCTGTATCTTCTTGTTAAAATTTTAAGCTACCTTGTAATGAGTTATTTCTTTGATTTTTTAATCAATTGTTATTTTCTACTTTAAAATTTTTAATATATTTTATAATACTTTATTATAATGTTATAGAATCTTTTAATCAATTATTTCAGTGATTCACTTGTATATGGCGTCCATTTAGAGTAAAATAAATAAAATAATTCCATTAATTGAAAATTGAATTCTGAAAAATTAAAGAACTGAGGTTTTTTTTTTCTCTAGAGAGTATAAAAATACAGAGATCAGTTACTCTGCAGCATGAAATGAACTAGATTAAATAATACAATGAAAATAATAATAAGCACAAAGTATTAAATTGAAATCTACCAAATTCAAAATTTGTAAAAAATTATAACATTATTAATGTTTTATATCTTCTTATTACTAACTTGATTGGTTTAAATTACTGTTTATAAATTAATAAACTTAGGGCATATTATTAACGTTTATTTTCAATTTTCTCGCTTCAACAAAAAACTATTTTTTTACCATATTTGCATCTGTATCTTCTTGTCAAACTTTTAAAATTGAAACAAAAGACTTCGGTGTCGATAAAAAAATATGCTGTAAAATACCGATCAAACGCAAGTGTTTAAAATTACATTAAAGCGTTCAAACTTTCAAAGATTTGGGGGTGGAGAACCACAAAGTTTCTTCTACCCAATCTTCCTGGCGGCTAAACGGAGCCACAAAACAATAAAAAAAATTCGAAAAGAAAGAGGGGAAGAATTGACGCGTAAAAACATAAAAAGTATTCCATATCATCCTCAGGGCATCTTTGAAAAACACTTACTGAAAAACTAATAAAAAAGAAGAAAAAAAAGTCAAGTCACGGAAAAATCCTCACAAAAGTGTTACATAAAACATAAAGTGGGTTTTAGTGCTTCAGAAATTACTTTTCATGCTAGTAACACTCTGACACGTCATTCCATTAAGACTGGTTTAAGTCGGAGGATAATTTTTCGGTGGGGTGAGACTCTAAGTAGTGATGAGTGTCATTTGTTTGACATTCGAACAAAGAGGAACGGGCAGATCTGCGCCAGAATCGATGATAAAAAGTGTCTGCATTTTTAACGGATACAAGACAGTGACAGACTTTTTGTGAGTGTCATCATTTTTGTTCTTTTTCTTTTTGCACCTGCGGGCCGATCGGAAGTTGACAAAATCGTCTCCGCGGCATAATGGAATGCACATGCAAATGAGTTTTGATGGAAAAAAATAGCTTGTGTTTTCTTTATCGATGATTGATACTAAAAACAATATGGTAATTGGTTTTATTAAAAATAATAAAAAAATGCTGATCTAATGGAATTTTAAAATAAGTCTATTGAATATGACTTTTTTATTATTATTATTGGGAAGTTATTTTGTTCCACGAGTTTATAATATAAAGACACTAATTATGCAAATAATATTTCATGATTTAAAAAAAAATCTGTTTTTAATAACTTGAATGCTAAAGGCTCACTTAATGATACTCTTTTAACTTTGATTAATTGAATATTAAATTATATTTGGAATATTCATAAAGTAAAACCTGGAGTTGTTTGCTTTATTTTATACTAACTGGTAGCCGCCGCGTTGTTACCGCAGAAAAAATAATTTTGAAAATATCGTTTAAAATTTAAGATGTCGTTCTTGTTTTATTAGAAATAATACAAAAAATAATATTTATTTTCGTATTGGAAATGAAAGCATTCATCAAAATTGAGTGATATATAAAAGAGAAGCATAAATAATATTAATTTCTTTTTTAACTTTATTGTTCAAGACTTTAGGGTTGGCAATATTTATTTATTTATTAATTTTTTTTCTTTGTTTGTTTTTTCATCTTCAACAGAAACAAATAAGGGCAAATATTAAGTTTCATCGCAATCGGATGAGCGGTACGGCACGCATAAGAGACATACAGACAAACATTCCTTTTTATTTATATAGATTGAGATGAAAGGTATCGCTTTATTTTGTAGTGGAATATCCATACTATGCTACTGTAATCTACAAGTAATTAATTAATTGATATTTTGTGTACTACTAGCTGTATAGCATATATCGGTATATTTCAGCAGCTTAAAATTAAACTTTATAATTATCGAAACCTTTTCCATCATATATGTTCCACTAGCCTATAAGAGAAATTTGATGCCATTCGGCATCATCAAATGACATCAATTTTTATACGTTTGGAAATGATATTATGATGTCATATTTCAGCATTCATTTCATTAACGGTCTTGCTCAAAAGTCAAAATTTTATACAGGCTAAAGAGTGTAGTAAGACCAGTCTAGGTGGTTTCACCAAGAGCTCTCGAAGCATTTTCCCTCATATACATATGTTCCACCATTCCGTATAGAGAGAAATTTGATATCATTCGGCATATCGAATGACATCAATTTTTTATATGTTTGGAAATGATTTGATGATGTCATAATGCTTGAGAATCGTACCATTCCATATCCATATCACTTGAATTATCGCCGGAATCGAAAATTCTGAAGCATGTTTTTTAACATTATTGTAATGCAATTTGATTTCCATGGCATGTATGTTTGAATTATCAAAGATGAATAATATTTTTTGTTATTTATGATCCACTTTACTTAGAATAAAGTGTTCGAAGGGCATTCACGTTGACAATACCGGTATAAATTAATGGTATTCCCGAAACAACTCGTTGTCTTTTTTTTTATGCGAAAGTACAAATATATCAATCCTGTAAAAATATATCAAACCTATACAAATGTATCAATACTGTACAAATATATCAACCCTGAACAAATATACATGTCCCTGTCAACTTTGATGGTATAATAGGAGAATATTCGTTTACCGACAGCCATAGGAAATAGAAGTTACATGTAAATGAAATAAAATTATTTTTATCTTAAAATTATTGTCTATAATGGTGCCATAAGGGGAGAAGTCTTATTATATTTTAAACAACAAGTCTGTCTTTCATTTTTACGTACATACTTTATCTTTCTAGTAAATTAAAAAAGAATTAATTACTTGCAAGTAAATTAATTCTTAAAGCTTTTGAATCATTCCTCAATTTTTTTCTTATAAAAATAAAATAGCTTTGAAGAATTTCAGTACTTCAAAACAAATATATTAAATTACTCTAAAATCAACTACATTCGGTGCATTAATATTTTCTAGAATAACGAAGTTAGTAAAATGAACTTTACATAAAGGAGCATCCCTGAAATCTGATAAGTTCTAAAAATTTTTTGTGTCTCAAACTTTTTCAAATATTTTTCGTGGAATTTTCTTACTTATAAAAAAACGTTCATTTTGAAATAACAATGCTTCTGTGTAGGAAATATGATAAGTTTCTGAGTCCTTTCACTCGAAAAAACGTTTTTTATTTCATATTTTAACGGTGCTCTTTTAGTATTGAGTTACATTTTCAGATGTATATGTAATTATTTTGCTCGAGCTCAATTTGAAATCATGTTATTTCAATTTGTAATTGATAGTATTTTTAAACATTTTGATTATTCTTTCCTTTTTATGAGCAACAAAAATATTTAAAAGAGGCTCTTAAAAACTCTCTTTTATGAACGAGCCAAAAGTCGAAAATAATTAGCTTTACGAAAGTTGAAGATAAAAACAAAGTAGTGAAAATGCATGATACTGATATCGATGCTTTAATTTAACTTTTAATCATAAGATACATTTTAAATTCTTAGAAATTAATTTGAATATTCTTTTAGGATATTTATAATGGCTTGATATTTTTATGTTATTATTTTCAAAGAGACTGCGTTTTAAAAAATAGATTATGGACTTCAAATATCTAGCTATAAACTTTTTTTTATTATTTAAATAATAGTATTCAATATTTTCTTTGAATGCATTAGCTTCCTCGACTGTGAAACCTTTTTAGAATATACAACGGATGTTTCAAAAAAAATTACAATCATTTTAAAATTTATAAGTATATGGTAAATAAAAATTTTGGAAGGGAATATTGTTAGCCAGAGTAGGACCAGATAGCTATAGTTGCCTTAGACTGGCCGTTTGAGCAGATAGTGTTAGTACTGAGACATGAAACAGCGATAGTAATGGCGAGACGTCTACAGAAGTAGTTTCGGACAGTTGTGTGAGCCATGATACGATTTCTATGGGCCAAGAATGTGTCCCTATCGGACATTCATAGGCAAATTGTTGAAGTCGCCTGAAGCGAAGCAATGAGCAAGAAACAGGTGAAATGTTTTCGTTCCTTTGAAGCGGGCAGATAGATTGTTGGATACGTTTAGGTAGGAGGTCTGGAGTCAATCTCCACCCCCATACCGGCCTCCATTAACTGTTTCTTTTTTTCAGAATTGAAGAAACACTTATCCGAAACATGGTTTATATCAGACGATGATATTGACTGAAAATTTTTTATGGTAAAATGTTGGAAATTCGTACATGATCCTATTACAGGTTAGAGCACATTTTACTCTTTGGAAATTTCTTTGTACTAGGATCATATAAAAATTAAAATTTTATATTTATTTTTAAGTTTAATGCCCTGAAACTTTTAATTGACTTCATAACATTTTGTACTATTTTTAATGCAGATTTGCAAATTATTTATATGATCAGTATTTAAGAAATAAAAGCCCCTTTTAAAGGTTTTGAGACACCCTGTATATTTATGAAATGAAATAGGATTTTAATACAGGAAAAAATAGATGAAAAATAATTTTGGATCTTAATTTATTAATTTTTGGTTAAAATATATATTCCTTGTAATAACTGTACATGCTATGCAGGAATACTCAGAGTTCTCCTTAGAACTCCTACAAATGACGCGCACTCTCCGCATCCAGACTCTTTAATAAACATTATGGCCCTCAAGCAGCTGTTCCTCTACTTTTCACTTCACATCCTTTTTAGGGTAGACAGAACAGCCCCGTGGTGGTTAGAGACATGACATTCCTTAAAACAGTTTTTTTGTTGAAAATCTAAAATAATCTACTTTATTAATAAATAGGCAGTTATTTGAATCTCAATAAGTGACACGCCGTAGAATCCTAATCTGTGAAGGAGGTAGAGGAATTAAAATTCTTAGCATTTACCGCACGAGACGAAAGAAAAGGTATTAATGTGTGGATTATAATTTTAGTTCTATTTATTGCAGTTTATTTAAATCATACTAAGTAATGAATTGTAATTATTTTGTATTGTAAAATTTCGATGTAAGTAATTATTTCATTGTTTAATAAATGTTCTGATTGTTCGAATAGGTTTTAGATGAATCTGAATAGGGGTAAAATTTAGAATAAACCCTTATTCTTATTTATATTTTGCTTTTGTTCAAATTCCACACTAATTTGTTTGTTAAAAGGGACAAATAAAAAAGAGAGTGTTCCACTAATATCTGGCAAAAAGACATTATCTCGAAGAAACTACGTCAGGAAGACATTACAATTGCAAGAAACAATATTTGAAAAAACATTCTTTCAGTAATGGGGCAAAACATATTCATCTTACGACAATCATAATATCTAATTAATTGTTTAGGAAATATTAATCCAAAGTTTCTGAATATGTTCTAGAACATTCTGTGCCCTGTTAATAGATAATAAATTCGCTCTTAATCTTATTTTATTTTCAACTTTGTATTCAAATCCAATTTTTACAAAGCGATAACATAAAAAAAAAATTCAATCCATATCTGGCAAAAGGCATCAGCTCGAACGAGATATGACAGGGGATACCCGTAAGAAGCAACATTCGAGCAAATTCTTTCAGCAGATGAATATTTCCCTTTCAAATTAGTACAGTTATAATACCTACTTAATTTTTCAAGAGACATTAATTCAAAGTCTATGAACATATTTTATAACCTTCTGTACACCCTTACAGAAATAAGAAAATCGCTTCTAATCTTATTCAATTTCAGGTCTTATTTCCAAATCCAACAGAAATCTTCATGTCAAAAAGAGATACAAAAAATAGCGTATCCCCCCTGTATCTAACAAAAAATACATTATCTAAAAGAAGTTATGTCTGCTGGCCCTTAAAACCATAAGAAATAACATTTGACTTACTTCTTACTGCAGAAAGATAGTTGGAATCATAATCATAAACATAGCAATCATAATAGCTAATGTTTATGATAATGTTAATTCAAAGTGCCTGAGAATATTCTGGAACATTATTTACACTATTACAATGAAATCCTTCTTAATTTTACTTTCTCATTTCCTTTGTATCCAAATTCAGCACCAATAAATATACTCGTTAAAGAGAGATAACAAAAAAAATAGTGTTCTACTAATATTCAGCAAAAAGACATTATCTTGAAGAAGCTATGTCACAGGGACATTAAACCCATAGCAAACAACATTCGAGTAAATTCTTTCAGTAAGGGTGTAATTCCGATTCTACTTAATAGAATCCCAATATATAATTAATCCTTCATGAGGCATTTCATAAAACCTAATTAATTGTTCATGACATATTTATTCAAACAGCCCTAACATTTTCAGGAGCATTCTATACATTATTACAGAAGTAATGTAATTTCTCTTAATATTAATTTGTGTTAGGCTCTAGGCTTTGTGTTCAAATCCACTTGTTGGAAAGCGATATCTTAAAAATCATAGCGATATCAATCATAGCATTCTCCACCCATATTTCGCAAAGATACATCATCTCGAACGAACTAGTACAACAGGCCATTACACCTCTAAGAAACAACATTCGAGCAAATTCTTTCAATACAAGAATAATTCCGGTTCCACTTAATACAATCGCAGCATTTAATTATATATAAGATATTAATTCAAAGTATCGAAACATGTTCTGGAACATTCTGTGAACAGTTACAAAGGTAATGAAGTTGTTCTCGGTCTAATTTTATTTCAGGTTTCGCGTTCAAATGCAACACCAATCTACTTGTTAGAAAGTAATAACATAAAAAAATACTTGTTCTATTAATGTCTTGTAAAACGAGAAGCCTCATAGTAGTTAAGTCAGCAAGTCATTAAACCAATAAGGAACTACATTCAAGAATCATCTTAAAGCAGAGGAATAATTCCAGTTCCAATTAATACAGTAATAGTATTTAATTAATTCTTAATGAAATATTTATTCAAAGCGTCTGAACATGTTCCAGAACATTCTGTGAACTGTTACAGAGGTAATGAAATCGCACTGAATCTTATTTTATGTTCGGCTTTGTGTTCAAATCCACTTGTTAGGAAGCGATATCATATAAAAAAGGCGTGTTCAACCCATATCTCGCAAAGAGACATCATCTCGAACGAGCTATGACAGCGGGCCATAACGCCCCTAACAAACGACACTCCAGCCACTTCTTTCAGTGGAGAGATAACTTCAATGCCACTGAATACAAATACGGAATTCCATCCCTTCGCTACCGCGAGTCACGTACGCTTTACAACGGGTCAAAAATCTCTCTGACATCAATTTGTGCTGGAAACGCATGATATTTTTACGGCACCCGTAAAATGTGGTTCCTTTTTTAACCCGGTTTGTGCTGCACCCTCCTCCACTGCTGGTCGATAGACGGAAAAATCCTCCACACCCCCCCCCCTCACCGACAGCACCCCTCCTCCCAGCATCCAGTCAGGATTTTCCTTAATGGACGAAGACGTGACAGAGGAGTGTTGTTTTTCCCACGTAGATTGGGTAATAAGAGAGAAAGAGAGGGAGCTGTTCCTTTTTTTCTTTTCTCTATCTCCTTTTACTTTGTCGGCGAGGTTTAAGTTTCGGCAGAATTTTCAGAGGGGTTGTCAGTGGGCTTCGGTGCTGTCCTGCAAAAGTTTATGTTTCCATTCTCGAGGGGGGAGGAGGCTGTAATTTTTGAGGAGGGGGGCTGCAAACTTATTGGGGGGAAGATTTGATGGCATGTATCTGCTGGAGAGTTAGTGTAATTACTTCTTGAAGATGGTGAGTGGTTGGAGAATTCGGATTTTAAGAGGGAGAGCTTGGATGCCAACAAAAAGGGCTGTCAAATGTACACGGTTTGAAGTGAGTGGTGGAACAAAATTTTTGATGTGATAGCCATTGTTGCGAAGTGGAGATTGAACGATTAACGTACATATTGCTTATATGAAATCTGAAGACATTTTTATCAATTATTTCAGTTTATTGGGAGAGGACAACCATCCAAACATTTTTAACTTTTTATATGCTATTAAATTTTTACCTTGAATTTGAATTCTTCAAGCGTTTTAACTCCTTAAATTTTTATCATTGTAAATGCATAATCCTGTGCTACTGTTTCCCCTGTTTTTTTTTTACTATTTTATTCTGTTTTCATGCAACTATTCATTTATTTAAATTCTAAAGGTCATTTAACCTCTTTTTAACCACATGGATGGCGCAGTTTTCTCAAAGATGACTCTTGTGCCAAAAAACACAAACCAACCAACAATTAATTATTTAAGAGCAATGTTTTGTGCTCTAGAGACGGGCATTCGTTCAAAAGCGAAAAGTTAGAAACGTCATCTATATGTATTTCTTTTGAAAAGACATTTGCAAAAACTTTTTGTCTGATAGATTAGAGCTTTCTAAAAATTAAAATTTCAAAAGCCTTAGTTGAATTAATTTCAAGATAAGAATTTTATATTTTCTGATCTGTAGCGGCATAATTATCAATAGAATTTAATTCCTAGTTTACAGATCACAGGAATAGTTATAATTCTGTTCAGTTTCAAAAGGTATTTAACCACATAATAAGTTTTGATATTTAATTATATGAAGTCTAAAAGAGCTTGGAAATTTTGAAGAAAAGAATTGATGTATTTTATTGAATCAGAATTCATGAAAACTTTAAATGTGTGAAGACATTTAACACATTGACGAAATATTTTATGTTATTTTGGAGCCCCATAAGATTTATTTTTACTTCGTTATTTCGTTTATTTTTTTCTTTAAATTAGTTAAAATGAAATGGATAAATTTAGATATTTACGACTCTATTTCTTTCTTTCATATAATCTTGGAGTTATGATGACCATAATTCATCCTTGGTGTTCTATGTGAGGATATATTTTTGATTATTTTATTTCATTTATATTTATTTTTTCAAATCAATTAAGTAGAACATCAAAGGGATGAATTCACGAAACTATTTCTTTCATTCAGATAATGAAATTGTTAAGACAACCACATAACAGCTTTAGTATTTTAGTATTGAAATTACATTGAATATTTATTACATTGATGTATTAATTTAGTTTTCCTTTGTTTTTCTTTGTCAAGTTACTTAAAAGTAGAACATTAAAGGCATATATGTACACCTTTACGAAGATATATCTTTTTTTTATATAATCAACGAGATATGATTGCCAAAACGGTTTTGACAACAGTTGTAAGTGGCAGACCATCATGCATTTTCAGTTATGTCATTTTTGCCTTCATTTATGCTTGACTTTAAGAAAAGGCACATAATGTTCGGGGAGTGATATTATATTTCCAACCCTTAAGTCAGATTTGAATTTTAGAACTGACATAAACACGCTATAAAGATTTCTGTTTGTGACGCCCTTTAGGAGTACTGCCCGATGCCAAGTTATCCATATTTCTTTACTCCTACTATACCTATTACCTCTACACCATATTCCTTTACTCCTAACAATGTAAATCAAACATTGCTTTGAAGTTCTAGCCATTGCTAATGCTCGTGCTAGAATAAAGTTAAGAGAGGTGAAATAATGTTTTCAATAGTAAAATACTTTTAATAAATAAATTAATAATTTATATGAAAATATTTAATACATCTCTAAAAAGCTTACAAATTAATATTTAACCCTATACGCAACAAAATGCAAAATGCTGTACTTTTCATTTTTCAGATGTAGTTTAAAATCTGAGATGCTATAATATAGATAAAAATGAAATTAGAATTGTAGGGTTTACTGTAAAACGGAGGTAGCTTCAATTATTCGAGTTTGCAGAATTCTGACGGTACCACCAGCAGCTGCATCTGTATTGCGACAAACTAATGAGACAAATAACTACATCGCTCGAGTCAACTCAAGAACTAACAATTGGAGCTAAAACATTCTAAAACCAAACGAACATTTTTTAATTTTATAACGTGATAGTACATATAATTGCAAATTCTCCTAACATGAGCTACATCCGTTTTTGAAGCAAACCCTTCAATTGTTTAAATTTATTAGGGAACTCTGAATCTTTGTAGAAAACACTCCTCTAAATCCGTGCATTTTGCTAAAGAAATTAATTTCAAATTAATCATTTCGAAATATATAATACATCTGAAAAACGCTTATAAATAATCATTCAACCCTATACGCAACAAAACGCAAAAAAATTGTTTTTGAAAACTTTTCGTACTCCAGGTGTAGTTTAAAATCAGAAAAACCCTAATACAGTAAAAAATGAAAATATAATTGTAGGATTTGCTGCAAAATGTAGGTAGCTCCAATTATTGAAGTTTGCAGAAAACCGGCGGTAGCACTTGGAGCTACTTCTTTATTGCTACAAACTAATGAGAAGAGCAATTCCATCGCTTGAGTTAACGCGAGAACTAACGATTAGAGCTATATCTTTATATCTTTTATATCTTCATTTACAAGTTTTTATTTTACAACATGGTAGTACATATAACTGCAAATTCCCTTAACTTGAGCTAAGTTCTTTTTACAGCAAATCCTTAAATCGCTTAAATTTATTAAGGAACTAGGAATTTTTGTAGAAAACACTCATCTTAATTCGAGCCTTTTGTGAAATAAACTATCAGTGAATATAATATAGCATTAGAAATTAATTGATCTAAAAGAATAATTTTTATCCACTAATGAATAAAGTCTCATTTTGTCTAAAAGAAACAACTCTGAAATATGTTTTAAAATATTGAAGCGTATAACATGAGAAATCTCAGTAAGGTTATGTGACTGAAGGAAAAATGATTGAAAAAAGATAAAAAGTCACGTCTATATGGATATTGACGTAAAATAAAAAAGTTCAAAATGACTTCGGCAAAATTTAAGTGCTCTTTTTAAAATTAACTGGCATTGATAAAAATTGTTTCTTAAAAGTTTTGTCTTATTACTTTGTATTTTTTATGAGAATAAAAAAATCTTTTGTAAATAAGCATCCATTAAGAAATAGAGACGTCTTCCTTTTAATCTTGGCTTTTTTTATCTCGTCGAGCAATATTGATAAATATTCGGTCTGGTTGGAAGGAAATATTTTCCATTAAATTCTATTCCAGAATTTAGAGTTGATGCAGCCCTATTTTCATTTAGTTTAATTTTTATTCACCTTTAAAAAGATTTTAACTTATTGTGTTTTATTTGAAACAATTAAGCAAACTATTTTTGAGAAAAATTACTTATTTAAATTATTATTTATTCGTTTTTATATTTCTTTATTGTTTCTTTTAGTTTGTGGAATTGTCTTCAGAATTTTTGATATCTATAAACTTTTAATTAGTTTTTACAAATAATTTTCTCATTCATATTAATCTATATTTTAACAAAACAGTTAATTAATACTCATTTTAAATTAATTTCATTCAAATACTATATATTTATATTTAATATTTAAAAAAATGTTTTAACTAATTGTCGATATCATCAGATAATTTTAAGTTTAATTTTTTAAAATCACACAACATTTAATTAAATCCATATCATTTCCTGTTATTTCAAATAGTTTAGCATTTTTGTGTTGAGTTGCAGCTCAGGAGTAAGTTTTTGTGATACGTATGACTAATAATGAACATCAATAAAGAAATGATAACCAATTCTTAAAGGATGAAAGCTGCAATTTCTGTAAATTGTATTAGAAGCTCTTCTTTCATATTTATTTATATTATAGAAATTTATTAGTAATAAAGTGAATTCAATAAAATTATTATTAACTCCTATCAGTGAAAAATGTTTGAAATATCTTCCTTACTATTCTTAAATACTCAAATACTTTCATGTACGAATGTTATTAATTAACTGTGATCAAATTTCTGGTTGCCAATTTTTTACGCTAACAAACGTCTGCAAAGGACGTTGAAAACATTCTAAAAATATTCAAAATCTTTTTTCTCGATTGAATTTTATTTTCGTCATAGGTGATCGATATCAATTGATTTTTATTTTCTAGCATACGAAGTACTCAAATGGAAGGATTTTAATTGTCAAATAGCTTCAATTTCAAGTTTCATGTCTTCCTGCGCTGTTGAAAATTTACCTTCAGAATTATTTGACCTTCAAAACCAAAGTACGGGAGTAGTGGCAAATAATCAAATTTTAACATAATTCTGTGAACATGAAAATTCCCTCAATGTCTGTACGTCCATGTGTATCTGAATGTCATTCCAAATTATCTGGTTAATGGGGACATATTTTATTATATTTGCAAATCTGTATCGAATATTGAATTATATCCATTAAATTCTTGGCTACTTGCTTAAGTACATTCGAAGATATATAAAATCTATAATAGTGAAACACAACGAATTGAATATACTAAAATTTCTCTGTGTTTTTGACACTAAAACTGTAAAATAGTGATCAATTGTGGGACAATTAATGACTATATACAAACCGATGTATAAATTGGATACTTGATTTCTTCCCTTATATTATGAAGGCAAATTTAAAACACATATTTTGTATACCTAAAAAAAATGTCCATCTTCTTCTTCTTCTTAAGAAAATAAAAGGTAAGAAAGATCAGAAGTTATATCTATTAATAGCTAATAAATGAACACATATTTGTTCAAAATATGAGGGAAATTCAAATTTCTATCCGAGACATGGCAATATAATGTTTTAAACTTGGTTTATTTGTCTTATTTTCGTCTTATTGATTGCATTTTTTGAATAATTTGAGTAATTTTTCCCTAAGTTTCTAATTAATTTTATTTACATGATAAGAAATGCCTGATAAAAATTGATTTATATGATGAGATATCCCTTATCATATAAATGAATCAGTGAAAGTTTTGTTTTGGCTTTTCTTGCTTACTTTAACACAAATTTAACATAAGCAAAATTATGCGAAACAATTTTGGACATTTTTAACGAAAATATGCTCAGATTTAGGAATACTTAGATAAAATATTAAATCTGAATTCAGCTTTAATTAATTAAAATTAATATTTTAAATAATTAAAGACTTACAAAATTTTGAAACTGTTTTTTAGAAAGCGCCAGAAGTCTAACTAAAGGTAAATTTCTTAATTACCCAAAAGCAATTGTAAGCCAAATTTGTCGATTCTAAAGATTCAGTGGTTAGCTTGAAGAATATTTTACATTAAGTCAATAAAGGTATCTCTTTTATATGCTTCTGAAAGGGCAGGTCAACTTCTTGTTGGATTTTGATCCACATTTGATTGGTTTTTACATTACATATGTCAGATCTAGGTACTGAATATCATTCTGTATCAATCTTTAATTTTTATGACGATCATTTTGCTTATATTCAAACAGTTGGATAAGCAGAATTCATTTAAAGGAATTTTGTTCAAAATTTTACATAAATCTACAAATAAGTGTAAAGAATGCATCGACAAATGTGGGATTTAGACCATATATTCATCCGTATGACTCAAAGCGGCCTTGAATTCTTTTTATCACAGCTAAATAGATGGAAAATATAGTTCTCGATTACAGAATGATCAAAAAACGTAAAGATTCGTCAAAATCTTAATTTCGAATGTTTAAAGGATTGCAATATATTGTTTACTTTGTATACTGTAAAATAAAAGGTACTTGAATCTACCGTTGTTACATATAGAAAAAGGGCAAAATAGATACAAGTAATCTATCTGAGAGATCACTTGGATCTAAACAGGAATCAATCAAACAAACTACACAAATGTTACACCGAGTTTATCAAAGATAAATGCGAACGTAAAATTTCCTCTTCCACTCATTTCTACTGAGTGAAAATAGAGCTCCCTGTTTCTTAAATACAGTGACACCGAGGCGATTTATGAGTCTTTAACGCTGCCTCTGTTTAAGTATGTATCTGACCGGAAGAGAGGAGTGGGGAGGGAATAATAGCAATTCATGAGGCTCTTATCCAGTGGATGAGGGAAGACGCCACGATTTATCATACATTCAATACCTAACTTCTTCCAGAGGATTTGTTGCAGACTTGGCACTGTCTTATCAACAGCAGTCTTTGAAATGAATTGTTTAGTTATCATGATAAAGTACAGAAAGGAAGAGTTAACAAATGCATTCCTATGTTCTCCGTCTGTTAAACTATATTTTATAAATGGTTTTGTTAGTGCGATTTTGGCATGGGTGTAATTTCCGGATGAATGGTATACTTTTTAGTAGAGATGTAAAGGCTCGATAAAGTAATATCGGTTGTATTCCTGCGTTTCTCATCTGTTAAACTATATTTTATAAATGATTTTGTTAGCGCGATTTTGGAATGAGTGTAATTTCCGTATGAACGGTATACTTTTTATCAGAGATATAAAGGTGCAACAAAATAGTATCAATTGGTTGGTTGGTTTTTCTAGCGCAAAATCCATACTTGGCCATGCTGCACCAATCAAATGGTAAGGATTATTTTGGGGATATTAAAAAGTAATTCCGATTTAAAATCAGGAAAGGTTAAAAATCCCCAGTTAAAAGCAAAAGTTTGTTAATTATTGACACTCGAAAGAAAGATTACAAATCGATCACAACCTAAATAAAATGCCACAAATCAACGGACTGGAAGAATTTAAAAGTACTGAAGTGAGGTCTTTCACTTACTAGTACACTCAAGTCTAAAGAAACTGCACTAAAAATAGTAACTAATGATTATTAAAAACAGAAAAATCGACTAAAACATGACAAACACTTAAAATTATATGGCATGTCGCACATGTTGGACATGGTTCAACAAATAAAAGGTGTTTGTGGTTGAAACGGGTGTGACCAATGCGGACCCGAGTCAATTTTACATCGAGCCCACACACTGAGATGGTAGACCATACGCTAACCACTGGTTGGAGTGAATGCTGTTTGTTGGAAGTCTGCTGATCCGGAAATCGTTGCCATAGCATACAAACATGGCGAGCAAAAAATGTCTTTGCATAACTACGCGGAAGTTCTCGCTGAATAAGAGAAATAGGAACTGTAAATCTTATAACTATAGACCATAAGCGAATCATTAGTTTGAGTGAATGCAGGTTGTTGGAAGCTTGCTGATCCCAAGATCGTTGCTACAGCATGCAGACATGGCTAGTCTTCTGTGGGCAAAAAGTGTGCACGAATTTTATTAAAGCTTAGGAGTTGTATCCTCACAAGACAAATTTCCTGAAACAATTGAAACAGCAGGATCACTATAAAATCTGTTGATAACAGACTTGTGCAGTTCTATATCAGAGTTTGGTTTCTATTGAACAAATAAAAAAGGCGATTCTCTTCATCCAGATTACATGTTCAGTTTCTACGTCATGATAAAAGGGCTTAAAATGCAGCTTCAAGAGGTCGAGGACCTGGAGGCACCAAAAGCTGAAGTCAGAATCTGCCTCATGACTGCATTGCGTTTAATTGTCATAATGAAATGGCCTTCGCTCCTTGTTAAAATCACCTTTCGGTAGACTCCGTTACATGCAAATGTGCACGGGAATGAAATTGGTAATGGCCTGGCGGCCTGAGAGAGCAGCCATAAAGATACTGCTCATGGTGACTGTCTTACTTTTTCAGAAATCGACACCCGGGATCGGCAAGATATCTGTTATTATTTGAGAAGGGCCCTCGTGCATGAATGGTATGTGGAATGTCGCCTTGGAGCTGGCAACAGTCATGATCAGACAACACTCTCTAGATTTCAAAGTGGGCATACTCGTGCACAACGTCTGGTGACGGGCATAAAGTTTATCCCATATATCCAAAATGTAATATGACTCAAGCTTCTCCTGCCCACATATTGTCCTGCATGGGTTTCATTAAAAGCCAACTATTCTCAAGTCCCGAGGCAGTGTTACATTGTTTGAAGGCATTCGGGCTCATGGACCTGGTTTGATGTTACTGTCATCCGTGTGAGATAAGCCACAACAACAACATGTTCAATTTTCAGGTACTTAGTCATTATTATTGTTAACTTAATACTGGTGATAAGCAGTCGTAATCGCTTTCTAGAGGCAGGGAACTAACTAGAATTATATTAGATGTTGTTATTATGTAACTGTCGTTTGCCAGCATTCTACAAAATATAATATTCCCCTGTATAAAAAACTCTACTTGAAAATATAATGTTTAAACTCTACATGAAGCCTTAGAGACAAAGCTTTCACTGCCTTACGCGAAGTCCAGGGGATATAACATTTTTATAAAGCAGTATGCGAGGAACTTTCGGAACGGAAGTTATGTATAAGTACGTATGCACTTAGGTGTATGTGCGTGCCTCGCATATTTATATGTAAGTAGGTCCCAAAATTGAGCTGTATATACTAATCCCTCTCTTCTTTAAAAATAAAAAACTAAACACAAACTTACCATTTAAGTTTAATATTTACAAAAAATTTAGAGTATACATTAAGAAATATATTAGGTTAAATTACAAAGGTAGATTCTTCAGAAGGCTTTAATTATACGATTTTTTTGTGATAAGTCATACTACTGATTCTCCGAACTGAATGATTGGATCACTGCAACAGAAACACTGGTGAGAACTGGGTTTGAGTCCTATAGATCACTTTACAGCTTTCCCATTTCTACAGTCCATTTCTACAGATCATTCTACAGCTTAAGAAGTACGCCCCGTCAACCTGGTGGATGCATAAAAGAGAGCCACTTTCCCTCCGTTTTATTCACCCTCCAGGTTGACAAGATCCACCCCCATTCCGGAAACCTCTCATCCTCACATACGAAGTGCATCCCCCCCCCCTTAAACGGGGATTGATTTTCTTGTGATAAACAAAATTTGAAGTAACAAAATTCAGTATATACTTTAAGAATTTATTCGCTTATCGACATTTCTCAGGTGAGAATTTTCTTTAAAGCATTCTACAATTGCACTCTACGCATAAAAACAATATTTTTCAATAATTGCATTTATTTTTTTACCATAAAAACCCTTTATATGAATTCTGAAAGTGGAATCTCTGTGAATGTAGGTTGTTTAGTCACTAAGTGGTCGAAAGATTTTAAATCTCTTCAAGGAATTGCTATATTCGTTGGATAAGTCATTATTCCATTTCCAAAAAATACAACAGAAGCATTGTAGAATTGGATATGAGGTCATTATTCCAGTAAGAAGAAGTAAAAAAATGTTGAGTATTGCTGCAGAAAAAAGATTATATGTTCAATAAAGAATAATCAAAAATTATGTTTCGAACCTTACATAAATGTAAACCCTGTTTTCGGTGCAGCATATCCTAGAAAAGGATCTTGCATCAAAAAATTAATACATCCAGTCTAGTTCAGTCTAAAACTTACAACATTGACATTCTCAGCAATTGAAGGGTTTGTTGTAAAAAGGCGGTAGCTCAAATTATACAAGTTTGCAGAAAAACGGCGGTAGACCAGAACCTATCTCTATATCATAACAAACTGATGAGACAAACAGCTCCATCACTTAGATAACGCAATATCTAACGATTGAAGCTATATCTTTTTGGCACCAAATGAACAAATTTTTATTTTACAACATGATAGTACATGCAATTCCAAATTCCCCTTATTGCAGCTTCATCCTAAACTTTTCAATTGGTAAAAAAATTTCAACTGAAACCGTAAGACATGTTTCTTATAACACTGGATTTCATAGTCTTATTTCAATATGGAAGTCACTCATTGATTGAATCAAAATAAAAGTGTCCACTTGTGCAAAAAGAACATATTTCAAAACCTGAATCACTCTGGAACTGTGTTATTTTCTCTGACAAATGGAAATTTAATTAATATGAGAGTGATGGATGCTGAAGAAAATGTGAGTCTAAGTTTAAGAAATCCGTCCACGAACTTGAAGTCACAAGTAAAAAGGATCTCAAGAAAGTGTTAAAGAAAGAGAGGGCCAGTTGAAATAACGAAAAGATAGGCCATATCCATGCCAAAACTATTAGAAGTTGTGGTCCAGGCAAAATGTTTTGCAACTAAATATTAATTTACTAATTTAAACAAAACATGTCATTTTTTAAGTCTAAGGGTTATATTTATTTATTTTTCTATAACAAAAAATTTGTAACATAATTTTTTATTCACATATTGGTAGAGAATGCACTTGAGTACCATTTGTAAACCGACGTCCTGGCTTAGAGGTAGCGTGTCTTCCTAGTGCTCTGGGCATTCCAAGTTTGAGTACCGGTTTGAGCATGGTTGTCATTCTGCGTTCTATCTGGGAGTAGTGCGAATTCGCCCCCGGTAAAAAGTGTTGTGCAAGCGAATGTGAAGCATGAAGTAGCTGCGTCGAACTCTTGGTCCTAGTTGGCGCTACTGGAAAACAAGGACGCTAAATTAAGATTAAAATCGCTAACAGCAATCAGCTGGCTTGTCAATGACAAGTGTCATCGAAAACAGTAACAATACCATTTGTAAAAAAATACAATTTCTTAAAAGCAAAATTCTAACTTGTTAAGTAAAAGCATAGTTTATCCATTCAGGTATTATCCAGTTTTGAGACAGACTATATAGAAACATTAGAAAACTATTAAAAAATCCAAGATTTCTCAAAAAGAAAACATCTTGGAACTTTACAAGAAAAATCTAGAATAGTAATTTGATATAAAGAGATTTCACCGGGGTTAAGTATTACACAACAAATCCACAGCTAGAATAATTAACAACCTTTGTAAAATCAGCTTTTGTTTAATATAATTACACCATTTTTCATTCGATCCAAATGCCAGAAGAAAAAGAATTCATTTATCCATTATTTATAATGCTTTCTTTTAGAAATATTGAAAAGAAATAATGGCATTTGGAAAAATCAAACGATTTCGCTATTTCAAGTATTAGAGTGAAGTGAAAACCGAAATTACCGGTACATACAACTCAATTTGACTTTTCCAAAATTTTAATCCTTTTCGATAAAAATGGGACCCTTGAAAAATAATTTTCGGCTTTGCTTCTTTCTTTAAACAAAAACTTGCAAAGCGGATTATCTCAACCAGTTAATGTTCGAAAATCATTTTCTTTCGGAAGACAAAGCCAGGGTAATTATTTTATTAGAAGAATGCACCAAGGGAATTTTTTAATTTACGTTATTTTTTTAAGTTTGAAAAGCAGATGCGAAATTGGGTTTTTTTTCTTTCCATTAATTTTGATCCAGGTTTTATTTTTTTTTCTGACATTTTAGGACATGTCTTTCTAAAGACGCGGGTCCTTTCAAATTCGCTTTTTAATTACAGAACTGTTTGTATAACGTATTAAATATTTTGAGCTATATTTTTTTTTCCTTAAATTAAAAGACGGAATTCCGGTTGCATTAAAATTTCAACGACAAAACTTTTTTTTCTTTTATTTGTAAAGCTACAGAAGAATGGTTTACAGTCAAAATTAGAGAAGACATAAAAATTGTAAATAATAGACTAAATCATATATTGAGCGTTGCATCATATTTGAAATCTATAAAAATAAAAATGAATGCTTGTCTGCTGCCTGCCTAAGCCGTTCATCCGATCGGGATGAAACTTGGTCAGCTTATTGTTTACACCTACGGGATAGTTATAGAAATAGTACAATTAGGTAAAAAAAATTTAAAAATACAATCTCAACCGCATCTATTTACTAAAGATAAATCACCAAATAGCTCACCGAGGAGACACAATAGATTCAGTAGAAATGCTAAACCCAATTTTAAGGCTAATATTTTGTAGCTATAGTACGCAAATGTCAAGAAAGTCATTCTCAGAGGTAACAACTTTATTACAGATTATGCGCGAAAGTAGAGAAGGTTTGGGGAGACCAACTCTAGGATTTTTAAATTTTAATTAAATTTTAGCGTTTTTCGCAGTGACCACCAAAAATATTTCAGTACTAATAATTTTGCAATATCTTAATTTTCAAAAATTATCTTTACAAACACGTTGACGTTTTATGGTATAAACATAATTTCTATGTTTTATCAATTTTGAAATAAAATATTTCCTAAAATTAAATATGTGAATTCTGAACTAATAATAAACTAATCACGAGATACAATAAACAGTTTCTTTCATTACCGTTCTGAAAGAGCACCAAGTTGAATAATTCTAAAAGAATATACAAATCTAATATACAAAAATGAATGTTTGTTTGTTCGCATTTTATATACTGTCGTACCGTTCATCCTATTTCGATAAAACATTGAAAAATATTGATTGATTGCACTTAATATTAATTTCTTCGGCGGCAGCAACGCTCCAGGTACTTGCTAGTGATTTATATAAAGAAGGTATAATTGCATTTGAATTACAGCTGTTTTTATTCTACTAAAAAATAGCCACTGTGGGTTAGATATAAATGTAACTGGCCAAAGAATGCAAAATTAGAATCACTATTGGAACTAAAATTTCTTATGTGTAGGATCAGCTATTCATCAAGACAAGCAATGATTATCAAACACTTTTGTGCTAATTAACATTTTTCTCATTTGCTTTTGTAAAGTGTAAACAGTTTAATCAATTTTTATTATCCAACTGACTAGTACCCGTAGCCTTACTGCCACCAAAAAAATAATATTAAGTGCAATCAATCAATAATTTAGCATTGTTTTATCGAAATAAGACGGTACGACAGTATATAAAATACAAACAAATAACCTGCCTTAGATAGTAGATTTGAGTATTCTTTTTGAATTGTAAAACATGGTGTTCTTTCAGAATGCTGATAAAAGAAACTATTTATAAAATCTCGTAATTCGTTTATTATTCGCTCAGAATTCTCAAGTTTAATTATAGAAGACGGTAACATAATATTTTCTCTCAAAACTGATTAAGAAAAGAAAATATATTTATACCATAAAACCGTTAACACAGTTAAAAGGAAAATTTTTTGAAAGTTAAGATTGGGAAAAACTATTTGTACTATAATATCTTTGGAAGTTACTGCAAAAAACGCTAAAATTTAATTAAAATTTAAAACCCCAAGGATTGGTCTCCTCAAAATTTGCTCTCGTAATCTGTAATACAGCTGTAACTTCTGAGAATGATTTGCATGGTATTTTTCCTCAGTAACTATACAGTAATATACTTTAACTTGGATTTAGCATTTCTGCTGAATCTATTGTGTTTTCTTGGTGAGCTATTCGGAGATTTATCCTTGGTAAATAGATGCGGTTGAGATCCAAATTTTTTTTAAAAAAATTTAGATAATTGTACTATTCCTATAACCATACTATAGATGTAAGCAATAAGCTGACCAAATTTCATCGCAATATCGCAATCGGTGGAACGGCTTAGGAAGGCATAAGAAACATACAGATAAACATTCATTTTTATTTATATAGATTAAATGACACTTTTCTTTTCGATAATATTCTGATTTACTGATTCATTTCCGATTACTTCGACTCCTATTCGGAGGGAAGGGGAGAGACACCTCAGAATTGAGGATGAGATGCTCTCAGCATGATGGTTGGTTCTCGCCAGTGCTGGTGGATACAGAAAAAGGTGACCGTCATTTGCTCCCATCAATAGCCGGATGTGCTTCTCAAGGGAAAGGTTATTCCGTGGCCGGGGATGACCCTTAGGACTCAACTACAGTTCTCACCAATGTTACTATCGCAGTTGTTTGATCATTCAGATTTATCCGTATGCCACCAGGTATATCGATGTAGAATTTTTAAGGTTTAAGATTGCTATTACTAGTAATGCTTTAGATGTTTGTGGATTATGTGTAACTTTTGCATCAATGTATAACAATTCCGAATGATTGAATTTCATCTTATATATTTCAAAAGCAACAATTTGATGTTCGTCTGACACAAAACACTATGAATAAGAGGTTATGGTTATTGAGATCGTTTAAAACAGTACAAAATTAATTAAACATTATGAAGTACTTCGAAGTTACGATTGCTGTAAAATTACGAAGCATTTTATAATTTGGTACCATCGTCAAATGACGGAGATAACTCAGAAACCGCTATCTAATCATCAAATTCCCTACAACAATAGAAAAAAGATTCTGCCATACGACATTTAATTTTCGATCAGCATACTCAAAACTATTCAAAAAATTTGAGCAGTTTTGAATTATTTATTTTTAATGAAATATAATAAATATGGGCATGTGTGATATACGTTATTAGACATAGGGCAGTTAAAAGTCTGTTTTTTTAAAAAACGGTGATGTATCAGGAAAAGTTATTTTGCAAGCTGAAGTTAAGCCAGGGTGAATCAATTTTTGGATTGCAGCGGGCATTCATCAAAGAGTTGCTTTGTAGTAAATAAATTTACAGATGATGTAAGAAATTAGTAAATGATTGTTGCATAGGCAAAGAGAGAATCTCTTGCCAGCTTTGCACATCACATAACAGGATAGCATTTATGGATGAATGGCACACATACCATTCATGGCACGCGACACGATATTCTTGGCACGGCACAGATTACTTTCATTTTATGGTTTGTAAATGGTTTACTTGTGACTTCATTCAAAAAGCTTAATTTTTCCCAATTAAATTGGTAAGAAATTGAAGAATATGAAATGCAACTGAAAATGCAACATTTTCAATCTAGTTTAACATGGACTCAAAAATTGGTTGAAACAAGGAAAAATTTGTAATTGATTGAAGCAGAGTGATTAACAAGCAATATAATTAAAAATGCCAGTAATGAAATTTTAGAAACTTGGAATTCGATTAGAATCACATTTAATAGTTTGCAGAAGCTGGCTCATACTATTTTAACCATATTTTCCTCCATCTATGCCTGCAAGTCATTGTTTTCAGAGATGAATAACATTAAAGACTCGCTTAGAAACCGTTTTGCAGATGGCCCCAATTCAGTCTTGCTAAAATTACCATACTTACAATTCTAATATAAGTTATTTGTCATCCAATCTGCAATGACAGAAATCACACTAGTGTTACTTTAATTTGAATTAAACGTATAACTAAAAGTTCTACTATTATACAGTGCAAAATGTAGTTTTTTAATAGTGAATAAAGAGTTTTGAGTTATTAGTATTGAATTTTATTATTTTTCCAAATAATCACAAATCAAAATTATTTGACGGC
This sequence comes from Argiope trifasciata, assembly GCA_026543055.1. Classification (NCBI taxonomy): domain Eukaryota; kingdom Metazoa; phylum Arthropoda; class Arachnida; order Araneae; family Araneidae; genus Argiope; species Argiope trifasciata. The sequence continues at coordinate 918,078 of JAPMOQ010007347.1, read as the reverse complement.
ACCTCTCAACCTCATTAAACTATTATTTAGAAAAAATGGCACATTGATCCATTGAGGTTTGCCATCCCTGTGATAAGAAATCGAAAAGCATCCGAGTTCTTTCGAATGTAACCATAAGAAATTCATAGCAAAAGAAGCAAAAAGCTTAGAGTTTTGCAACAAATGGTGTGGCACGCACTTCAAGTTTAATCTTTCTATTCTTTAAGACTACAAGATCAAACTTCTGCCTCTATGAATTAATAACCAGTTTTGAGTTACACCCCGTGTGGCAAAAAACGAACTGCTGATTCGATTTTTGCAACATGATAACCACAATAAATGTTAAAAGCATAGAATAACTTATTGCTGTTTCTGTCAATCATGATTCATCAATATATTTTTTTTAAAACCAAAAAGTATCACAATAAATGTAATAAGAAAAAAAAATTGTCTTTGTCTATCGTGATTTATCAGTGCATTTAAAATAAACACATAAATGTTAAACGCTTAGAATAATTTATCGTTGTCTTTGTCTATCATTATCCATCAATATATTAAAAAGAAACTACGTCTATCATGATTCATCAATATATTGAAAATAAATAGGACAAATAAACACAATAAATGTTAAACGTTTAGAGTAACTTATTGTTGCCTTTGTCTATCATGATTCATCAATGCATTTAAAATAAACAGAAATAAACACAATAAATGTCAAACGCTTAGAATAATTTATTGTTGACTCTGTCTATCGCGAATCATCAATATATTTGAAATAATCAGGATAAATCAATGAGCTGTAGCTTACCCTCAACCACTGTCAAATTTCGATCATTTTGGCTACCTATGAAAGCCCACACCCCTTCTAAATGTCAATAAGTTTTACCTTCAATCCCCTTCTCATCATTTTTGAGACAAATCGGAAAAAAAATTTAAATGCTTAATGCATACGTTATGGAATATATTACGGGAAAGTTAGCCAGCTAAACACATGGCATTTCCCTATAGACAATTTATAGAGAAGTGAGTTTTTTGAAAAATGTTTCGTAAATGATGGAGGTTAGAGAAAAGTACCATTAATTTAATATGAAATTAATTTGACTTTCATATAACTATTGATGGCCTTAATTTTATATGAAATATAAATTTGTGGAATCAATAAAGAGCTAGATTAAAATGGCATTTTGGCGTTGATAATTATTTTATATAGAGAAAGATAACAGGCGTAAAGCTGATATTAGAAATAAATATTTCAAATCTGCTCTTCTTTTAAATATATAGAAAGAGAAAACATTTATAGATTGTTTAGGAAACCAAGATCTTATCATTAACCCTTAATTGGGGAGGTGAAAGGACTTAACCTCTACAAAAGCGAGTTTCATTTACACTCAAATTAACATTTTTAATGAATGTATTAGTATGAAAACTGCATATTATTACATTAATTTCTCTGCAAATACTTTTCACTACGCTCTTATTTGCTAACAAGCAATTAGCTTATTTACATTTAATCAATTCTAATTAAAATATTAAATTTAATCAGTAAAATAACTTTAAAGAATTTCGTATTTTATATTTAATAATCTTTCGGGTTTTTCTTCCTTCAGACTTGGTTTCCCTGTTAGCTTAAGTCCCTTTCAGAAACGTCTTAGTTTTGGGGCGGACATTGTTGTTTTGAACCGTAAGGATCGATCAGGTGACAGGGATTCTTCTGGAACAGGGCCAGCTGGTGAAGTTAGAAATAAATATTTTAAACCTGCTCTTTCTTTTTCAATAAATAAAGTGGATCTTTACAGATTCTTTCAGAAACTGAGATCTCCATATTTTCGTGTCATTCCAAAATAAATACTTTTGGCTTATAATTGGCTATTTATTTACACAAAGTAAGGTTCTTAGTAATGTCTGGATCTTGATTCAGGTCCTTTTCATTGTGGTAAATCATCTTTCTATTCTTTTTAAATTTCTCTTGTATGAAATATACATTATAATGCATTTTTATGTATTATAGATTGACATTTATATACACTATGTGCGTGTTTCTCTGTGGGTTTTTATAACTATAAAAACCTTTGAGTCAGACGGGTGAAATATAGAACATGAACTTAAGACCACATTTTCAGATTTCTATTAAAGTTAGAACTGCTTTTAGTCATTCAGTAAAGTCTGTCTTTCTGACCGTTGGAATATAAATGCACTCGATAATTCTTAAAAATGAAAAACTTAAGGAGATAAAATTTGGTCCATAAGCTTAACATCTAAAATGTGAATGCTTATCAAATTTTGAACTAAATATATCAAAGTTTTGACTGTCTGTATGTCAGGTTCAAGAAGATACTCTTAAACATAACAATTTAATAAAATTCAACGTGTGGTTCAGAGATTACAACATAGTTCGTGTGAAGTTTTGGTTTCAAATGGCGGGAAGAAAAAGGCGTTCAAAATATATATACAGCAAATAGACACAGAAAAAGGGCTGGATTCACATCTATATTTCGTACCAATTGTTCGCTCGCCAATGGAAGGCACTTGAAACTTTACCGAAGTTCCAAAATTTTATGCAAGAGTATGAAATAAAACCTTTATTAAAAAATATGCAAAAAAGTTTTGTGCAGAGCACTCCCTTTGGCTGTAAATGGCAATAATGATGCTGTTTTAGAATTTAACAGCGAAATTATATATAGCTTGATTAAAGACCTTACTTGTTATCTTCTTCTTGTATACGAGCTACCCCCAAGCCACCACTGAACGTAGCAGTATCGACAGGATTGGTCGTGGTCGACTGTTGAATAAGTATTGACCAACCTTACATGGACCGATCAATCAAGCTAGCATTCCTTTCGAGGTAGTTAATATCTGTCTCTCTCCCCACCTGCACTCTCTCAAACAGTTGGAACGATAATTTGAATCCTTTGCTACATACCCTTCAGGGTGCCGAGATTGTCTGATACCATCAGTACTGTACTTAAATCATTATTTATAATCTTCAGGTTTTTTCCTTAACTCTGAGACCGCAATACATTCCATTAAATAGTGGTAAATCGTACCCATTTGTCCACAAATGCATTTATTTTCTTGCGTGCTTCCAAATTTTTGGAAATATGCAGGAAATCTCCCATGTCCAGATATTATTTGGATTATAAGTGGATGGCATCTTCTTATTTTAATTTCCGATTTAGGAATAAAGTCGCAAATGACTCTTCCTTTTTTGGACATATAGCCCCTACCAAACCAATGTAGTTTTATTTCTGCTCTCAATTCCTCTTTTAAAAGTTCTCCAGTTGATTTGGGGACAGTTATATCAACACTCTCTTTCTCTGTCGTCAGCTTTGCAGAACGATCCGCCTTTTCATTACCATATATCCCAATATGAACCTTAATCCAGTTTAACTCTATCGGTTTGTTAATTTTAACGCATTTCATCTTTTCTTTCATCGTCCTTATTTCCTTATTACAATTGTGAGATGACTGTAGGGCATGTAAAACTGGCAGAGAATCGGAAAAAATGAGCACCTCTGTCCATCTTCCACCCTATCACAATATTTAATGGCCATTTTTAAAACTTGCACTTCTGCCTGAAAATTCTTTCCCATAGTAGTATACTACTATTTCAGCTCCTACTTTATTTTCATCTTTTGAACCACCTGTAAAAATTTCTATTTCATCCATTTTTGGTACATTACTTGTTATCTAAACTAGGTTAAGGAAAATATATAGTATATTACATGAAAAAGGTAGTATTAAAGGGGAGGGGAAACTTGTGGTATAACATGTGTTGAGTGTGAAACCAAAAACTTAAGATAGTACAAAAATAATCTATGAAATCCATTTCTAAGCCAGGGGAAGGAAAATATATTACATGAAAAATACGGTATCAGATGGGAATGGAAACTTGTGAAACTAAAAATTGAAGACAGTGCAAAAATAATGAACCGAAATCAATTTCTAAACTAGGGGAAGGAAAATATATTGCATATTACATGAAAAAGAGGGAATCAGACGGGAGTGGAAACTTGTGGTATCACATGCGTTGAGTGTGAAACTAAAAATTTAAGATAGTACAAAAATAATCCATCGAAATCAATTTCTGTGTCGCCCTAATCCTCATAAGCTGCAGAACTGGTGTTCCGAGGTGCCTTTTTCCAATAAATATTAGACCCCCCGCAGTCATAAGAAAGGGAAATAAGCCCTCCCAAGTTCAATATTTAATCCCTCGTGTTAGACGGCGCTCGACAGGCTCGTGGAAGGGGTGTATATTGCACCCGGAATCGACGCTGCCAATCACAGGGCATGGAATGAGGGTAGATGTTGATTCTGTACCTGTCACACATCCTTCCAAGACTTCCTGCGATTAAAGTGGACTCCACTTCTTACCCTCGGGTGGAAGGAACTTTTCGGTTTCGAACACATTTTCCGCGGCAAGATTCAACAAGTCGGGGATGGTTTATTAGAAACCGGGTTCTTTGCCTACGACTCATTTCCTTTTCTGGTGAAGAAAGTGCTCATTTGTTTGAGGGAAAGTGGTGGTTATGCCAATAATTTAGTTGCTTAGATTCACTATAAACTGGCGATGGAAACGATGAATTAATTCATTGACATTTGGAGAGATCTATTAATTATTTTTCTTGTAATCATCGACGGGTGAAAATCAGTTAATTAAAAAAATATAATTATCCTTCTTTCAGAAAGAGGCAGTACAACAATATATATATATATATACATACACACATATATACAGAGAGAGAGAAAAGGTAATATCATCAAAATTACAACAAATAAAAAAATAATTCAGCCTGTATCTGTATTTGCGCTCACTATATACAATGATAGGTTTTTAAATTTTGAACTTGTTCGAATCAGAAATAATTTTTAGTTACGATTCCAATTTTCGTTTTTGTTTCGTTTACTTAATTGCATTAATTGAAATTTGTTTCATAAATAAGTTTTATTTCATTTAGATTTCATTTTTGTGAACTTTCTGTTGTTTCATTCCGAATTAAACTTTAATTTCAATTTCGACATTATTAGTTTTTGCTGCCGCAGCAACATATAATGATAAATGCAATCAATCAATAATTTGGCAAACGAAATAAGATGACCGGTACGATTGTATATAAAATGCGAACTAACAAATATTCGTTTTTGTCAATTAGATTTGTGCATTCTTGTAGAATTGTAAAGCTTGGTGTTCTTTTAGAATGGCAATGAAAGAAACTTTTTATTGTATGTCGTGATTCATTAAATTAGTTCAGAATTCTCAGAATTAATTTTAGAAAATAAGATTAAAATATTTTTAGAAAATATGATTAAAATAAAATTGATTAAACATAGAAAATATATTTATATTATAAAATCGTTAATATAGTTCAAAAGGTAATTTTTGAAAATTCAGATGATGCGAATTATTTGTACAACAATATTTTTAGTACTTACTTCTAAAACCCCTAAAATTTAATAAAAAATCAAAAACCCCAGGTTTGCTCTCCCCAAAACCTTTTCGCATAATCTGTTATAAAATTCTGAGAATGACTTGCATGACATTTGCGTTCTATAACTACAAAATAGTAACCTTTAACTTGGATTAAGGTAAAATCTTTGGAGGTAAATCTTAATAGATGCAATTGAGACTCCATTTTTTAAATTTTCCGGTAATTGTGCCACCTCCATAACCATCCCGTAGGTGTAAACAATAAGCTGACCCAGTTTCATCGCAATCGGAGGAGCGATTCAGGGAGGCATGAGAGATATACAGACAAACATTCATGTTTATTTATAGAGATAAATGAAGCATTTTAATTAAACTTAAATTCACCGTCAGATGTTGAAATTCTGCATTGAATGCAGTACTAATTAACATAATTTATGTTCATAGTGTTGATTTCTAAATTCTAACTTCAAGAAATGATCCGTATTTAATCTTTTTTTCTTCTATCTATTTCCCAAATAATTCAATAGCCTTAGTCAAAAATTACTTTCCCCTGTACTATATTTTTATAAATCTTTTGTCCGGTTTTTGTTGTTGACAAATTTGATGAAATAGAATGTTAGAGAAAGATATAATCAAGTGAAACTTGATTTAGCATCAATAACGCTACGTTGGTTTTCAAAAGGTCTTAAATTTGTAGATGCAATTTCTTTTTACACCATTGAAAAAATGAAACGAAATGAACTGCTTTCAAGTACCTTAATGATTCCTGTTTACAGTTTGGAAGCGAACTAAATTTCTTTTAAAAGTCCAACAGCAAAAGTATCTGCTATTAGCGTTCATTCAACTAGATTACACAAAGTGTAGCGGTGATATTTTTGCAAATGTCGGGCACGTGTAGCTCGTTTAAGGATCAAATTTCTTTGCATATTTTTGAGTTCCAACTCATAAAAAAATCTTTTTCGAGTATCTTTTACATGCATTATTGCTATAGCAAAATATATATTTATAATAAAAATGTGTGTGTGTGTGTGTGTGTGTGTGTGTGTCGGTGTGTCGGTGTGGTATCTACAGGTCAGACCGTTCGGCATACAGCTTCCAAATATGGCACGTATATACCTTGGAAGTATGGAATGTGTACTTCGGATCCCTGTTTTGAATTTTTGATGAGCATTTTAATTATTAATTAAACATTAACTTTTCCACCAATAAGTCTTTTTATTTCCCCATCGCCAAATGAGTAAGACTTTTCTCACACTAAAGAAGGTATTCTTAGTATGCTTCCGACCAATTATTTCAAGCAACTCTGCTTAATTTCTTTGTGTTTGCATTTAAAATTAAATTTTGTTAATCAATCAATCTGAATCATGATGAATCTGTGAAAATTCTGCAGAAAAATTCTTGAGATATTACATAAATTTAGAAACATATTCTTTGGAGCCCATAACGTTTAAATGCTCGACGACTATGTTTTCAGTACACATATTTCGAAAAATGCCTCATTTCAGTAAAAAAAAAAAAAAAAAAAAAATCTTATAATATTGGCAGATTAATCATTTCCACTTTAATTAAAAGCATACATTCTACAAACTAACTAACAACAAGAGAGTTACCTATTGCCTTAAGGTTGAAGGCCTTTATAATATTATGAGTAAATTAAATGACTATCAAAATATGAATAAAATATTTTGATGAAGAATCTATTAAAATAGGAGTTACCTAAAATATTTAATTCTTAAAATTAAGAATTAAATATTTATATATATTACATTGTATTAAATTATTATATTGTATGGCTTCTTATTTTATGAAAATAAGAAGCCATACAATTATTTCCAAATATTAATTTTAGCATCTGAATGAAGTATATGGCTGTTCCAAAAATAAAAAAATATGTTATTTTAAATTAATTAAGGATATAAAGGTGCTGTGTAAATGAGTTTGCAACAGAATGGTGATAAATGCATACTTTTTTTGTTAATTATTTTTTTCTATACTTTTGGGGTGGGGGCAACACAGTGTAAGTAATGCAACCACTAAAGAAAAATGTAATTAGAATGCATATGCTAATCATGTAGAATGTTAAGCCCTATAGTCATCAGTTCTAAATATTCATTATTCCGTTTAGGGTAAAAAACATTTCCCCTGATCACGAAATATGCCACATTCATGCCCTCTCAACGGCTATTATAGAATCCGATAAGCAAAATCAATGCATTGTTTGAATTATGGTGGTGCGGCTGTTGTACCATATGGACCTCATATAAATACCATGTAAGGCCCATGGAATTCTGGAAAGAAAATATCATGTCGGCAAAGAAAAGTCATATTATTGACTTCCGACACGCCTCTAAGGCACACGGATTAACCAAGCAAGACTGAATGACCGGACCGCCGCAACAGCAACACTGGTGGGAATTATGATTAAGTTCAAAGAGCCACCACCGGCCACGGTACAACCCTTCCCGTAGGAAGTACGTCCCAATATGGGAGAGTCAGAACCCCCACTTTTTATTGAGCCCACCGGGTAGGCGAGATCCAACCACCATTTCGAAAGCATCTCATCATCATTTCGTGGTGCCTCCATGCCAAAGGAAAGAACAATCATGTGCAAACGTTGAAAAATGTCGGGAATCGAAGCTGTTTTAGCAACAACAATTGTGACTTCTACATTTCCATTTGCAGTCAGTTTCCGGTCTTTGCCTAGCAGTACATATAAATCATCAGAACTTTCAAGTACATTAATCTTCTTTTTCAATCCATTCTTCAATATAACACCTTAACAACTGGAACTATATTTCATATAAAGCAACCCTATTCACCCCTATTCTTCCGAAGTTTAAGCTGATTTCACTCCAACGTGATATTCCTATCTAGTCCGTAGATCCTGCTTCATGTGGATCTAATTGGTGACTAAATAGCAGGTTCAATTTGGTTTAGTTATATTAACGTCCCGTTGTAAAACAGCACTTTGTCTATTTTGGGACGGACTTCATAATTTTTGAACCACGGTCAGATGACGAGGATAACAACTGAGCTGACAATCCCCCCCCCTCTCCACAGCAGCTGTAGGACGTTTTTCCTCGACGGATTTAACGTGCAAGAGACCCCTTTACACAATGTTTCTTCTGTGGAATCGAGTCTAGAACCTGAAATCCTCCGGTTCCGAAGCCGAGACCTAACCACCAGACTACCGCGGCCCTCTAAAAAGTAGGACTTGCAAAGAAAGGAAGCAGCCTAGAGACTCCATTTTCTTCTGAGCTCAGATACTCAGAACTCTTCTCGCAGGCAAAATTCCTTACTAAGAAAAATTGGATGGTTTCCGCTCACTCATGATTGTTATAGGGTCGGTCAATAAGCCATGTCAGTCCTTAATTATTCCTGGTGATAGAAAAACCAACACTTCCCTATCAAGATTTGACGGTGGCTATCTTAAATGTCTTTTCTGTTCTCTGGGTGAGAAATCTTACCACCTTAGTCTGAAATGAAGCTAACATAAGACGGATTAGGACTTCTTTGGGAAGAAATTCCTTCTTCTCCCTTCCTGGTTTTTGATTTTCTACTTGGTTCTCGGAGTCGTGGTCGGGTCAGTCTAATGCCACTTGGTCATACCAGGCCGAATAAGAATTAACTCTTTCGAATGAAGGCAGAAGTGTGCGCCTTTCGCTGTGAACCAGCATCATTCAGGTGAAAGTACGACTCTGCACTAACATACAAAACACAACCCTTCATAGGGGGAGGTCGAACTCATTCATCCATCCACAAGTCAAAATTTGGATCCCAATCAGAGACCGACTCATCCCTGATTCAGAGGTATCATTTGTTATGGAGGACTTTACAGTCACAACCTATTGAACATGCCCCAACTGCTATTAGCCAACACGGCGGTTTTCAGCCGAGACGAGGACAGAACTCGCTGCCTTTCAATTACGATACGGACGCTCTACCAACCAGGCTATAGTGGCCTCCTTATTTGGTTTTGATCAGACTAAGTAAGACTAACAACACTTTTCGAAAGCTTTCCAAGTACCGATATTTTCAAAGTGCACCTACACTATAACTCATAGTTCTGATAACAGTTTAACAAGTATAGCTCGAACTTTCTTGTCTTAAAGGCATAGTTAAGAAGGATTTTATGACATTGACTATTTTCATTTTTAAATATTACTAATTTGTATAATAAATTGTTCTGCATTACGAAACGTGTGCTATCTCGTTATCAAATTTAGACTATTATTAATTTGTAAACGTGTGTGTCAATTTTCCCCTTGAGCTACATAACACATAAAAAAAATTTCAATAAGAAAGGGCTTTGAGAAAGGTCATTTGAATAAGATCATTTGAATTCCAACCACAAGTGAAGATTCTATCAATCGGAATTTAGTGTCTAGTGCGAGAAAGAAAGAGAAACCTTACATGGCATTGGCGAACAATAATTATGAAATATTAGCCTTTGGCTTGAAATTAGTACTTTTTATATCTTTGGAGGCTAATCCTTATCCTCTGTTAATATTATCGGAAAATCGAATCAGTACTTTAGATGCGCTTTTCAATATCGATTGAAACCAAAATCTGACACAGAGCTACGATTATATTTACAAAATTATTCATCAAATTTGATTCATTCAGATTGAGTTTTCCATATAACATGATTCTGAAAGTACATACCAAAGAGGCGGTCAATTATATGCTAGATTTTATTCAAAATTTGGTAGATATCTACATAATGTATACTTAATATTTGTACCAATTTTTTCTAACTAGATGTATTTCGTAGTTATTGTATTAGATTATGTCCAAAGATACGGAAAGACAGATTTCTTCTAAATGAAATCTCCTCAAAATTTCATGCAAATCCTCAAATTTGGTGTAAAGATCATATACTAAATTTCATTCATCTAGGTCGTGTCATTTTTGAATCACCTTTTCTCCATAGAAGCAGACAGATATGCATAATGCTAAAAACGCGTTTTAAGAAAAGAATTTGAGAGGTAACTAAACATTTTAATTTATTTAAATTATGAGAATGAATTTTTCGAGAATCTCAATTCTCTTCTCTATAATTCGTTTCCTAGGAAATAAAAAAATATATATTCTTCTAGCATTGGAAGGTCAAAAACGTTGAGATTTGTCTTAACTGGAATTCTCGACAATTACTATAATTTCTATTAGTATATGACTCGCTTTATTATACTTACTCTATCCCATAATTTGAAGGAAAAACAATTTCTAGAACATGCAGTTTATTGTAAAACAATTGATCGGATTTTTATAATATTTAAGTTAATAATTCTGGTTATTTTATTCATTATTTTTTTAATTTATAAAAAATACACATTCATTCAATGTTTGGCATTTATCTGTCATTTCATGAATCATAGTGTTTCAAAGCATTTATTTTGTTTAAAGAAATTCCAATTTTTCTTATTTTTCCCCGATTTAAAGTAGAAAAACATTCTAGTCAGTCTTTTCTGCTTAAACAGAAAAAGTACCTACACCAAATATAAAAGAGCAGTATTAAAAAAAAAAAGAAACTTGATAAAAAGAATGCCCTACTATTTTTTCAGGCATTTTCATGCAAACACACAAAATAGTTTTGAACTTGGCAAATAATTATGCTCATTTAATTGATTAGAACTTGACATATTCATATATTAAACCCCTTTTCGAAGAATAAAAATTAAAAAATCCATTTACTCATAAAGAGACCCTTTTTCCGAAATGATTCTTATTAAAGCCAAAATGAGATCCAACCTCAACGATCATCAATTCAGCAGCTAAATTTAATAGTTCCAGTTGCCATTAAAAGTCGCCCCATTTAATTTTTCCAAAAAATGATAAACGCCTTCAATCCCACTCCCAAACGACAAATGAGCAAAAAAAAACCCACCCTGTTAGAAGATCCTTTCTGTCAACCCTCTTCCACACCACGATCAAGAAGTGAAGCGCGGCAAAAAGCAAGAAAAAAGGGGTCGAGCAACAGGCAAAGCCCCAACTCCAGTGGGAAAAAAGCACCTCCTAAACCGAATCAATACGGATGTGAGAGCCTTGAGGGCTGTAGGTTGGGGGGAATGGATGCTGAAGCAACAGTGACATGTTGCTCCGTCTCCAACAAGTGGAAACCTGTTGATAGAGAGAGAGAGAGTTACTTCTTCTTTTCCTCTTTTTTTCTGCTACTTTTTAGGACCCCTCGCAAATAGGGATGGTGTACATTGTGGTCCAAGCGATAATTGGTTCAGGTAGGATGGATACTGAGTGTTGAGAGTGAATTTTTGTCAACTTTTTTTGGGGTCTCTTTTTTTTCGGTCTGTGTGTCTTCTCTGGAGAATAATGTACATGTATGGAATGTAATCCTATCGAAGATTTCGATACCTCCAGATTAGATTTCAGCATAGTGGGGCTTTTTGGATCGAATGCGTGACCTTTTTGGTTATTTCCGAGAAAGCGATTTTTGTTTTGTTTTACATACCAGAGCCTTATAGATCGGATGGTGAATATATTCTTTACGTAAAACCATGCCTGTATATGTTTTACATAAAACCATGCCTTCCATTAGTTGGAAGTCCAGAAAGGCAACAAAACTGAAATTGAGAAAATGCAAGATGTTGCTTGATATGGGGCATAATATTAAATATGTAAATCTATGGTTTTGTAAAAAAGTCTCATCTCCTTCACGGGGTCCATTCCTTTGGAATCACCATAAATGGAAAAAATTATGGTGATTTAAAATTTATGGTTAATTATTATCATAAATGGTTTTACATTGTGTTCCAAGCTATAATTGGTTCAGGTAGGATGGATACTGAGTGTTGAGAGTGAATTTTTGTGAACTTTTGGGGGGTATATTTTATGGGCAGGAGTTTTCTCTGGAGAATAGTGTACATGTATGGAATGTAATCTTATCGATGATTTTGATACCTCCAAATTAGATTTCAGCATAGTAGGGCTTTTTGGATCGAATGCGTGACCTTTTTGGTTATTTCTAGGAAAGTGCTTTTGGTTTTGTTTAAAATACTAGAGCCTTATGGGTCGGATGGGGAATGCGGTATATACTTTGTATAAAACCATGCCTTCCATTAGTTGAAGTCAAGAAAGGCGACAAAACTGAAATTGAGAAAATGCAAGATGTTGCTTGATATGAGACATAATATCAAATATGTAAATCTACATTATTGTAAAAAAGTCTAATCTCCTTCACGGAGTTCATTCCATTGGAATCACCATAAATGGTAAACAGATTGAGAATACATATGATAGTAAAATGCTGTTGAAAATGAACTCTAAGAAAGAGCAATCTTTCCATGGGCATCATTTAAAACATAATAGCGTTCTAACACTAATTCCTATAAACCAAAATTTTATATATACGAGGGTTGGAACTTTAATAGTGTTACCTATTTACATGAAATACAAAAGAGATTCATGTCCTCATGGTTTCCAGTCCTTCAATACAGTCCCCAGCATTGTATACAATCCGATTCCAACGATGCGGAAGTCACGGAACACTTGTAGCAGTCTGTTCATAGTTCGAATGGACCGGTCTACCCGTAAGAATTACTGTAATGTCTGTTGTGAGGGAACACTGCGTTTTAGGATGACACTATTAACACCATCACAGTCGTAGACGAGAATAAGCATAACTTTTACATTTCTGGGGTTCTGAAGAAATTTCGGACATCTTGGTGATCCGCATTGACAACATTCGTTTGATTGGCGTTTTCATTTTCGGCTGGTGCGATCTGGCCCAAATCTCATCCAGTGTAACCATACTGCTGTACAACCTATGCTGCTGCACATTTATTTTTTATTCAACTTCGTCATTCTTCTTTTGAAAATCTGACAAGAGATTAGGACATACTAATAGACTACAAGACATACTAATACAAGGTTCAGTTCTTTGCATCATTCCGCATGCATATGACGTAGGAAAGACGAGTTTGTTTGCTGTGAGGTAAGGTAGGTATGTAGCTAAAGTGTGATATACGTGACGTTCTTTAGGTGGGTTCACACGAGGCTTACTATTGCCCGCAATCGTTGCCTCTCTGCTGTTGTCCCGGCATTCACCTCGTGTGAATAGTTGAGACTACGTGGACAGCTTTTGTCTTGACGGGACAATTATTTGCCATTGTCCGATTGTGGTCTCGTGATTTTCTGGAAGTGGGCACGATCTCTATTGCGCACAATAACTAGCCTCGTGTGAACCTATCTTTTGCTTTGGTCGCGTGTCGTTTTACAGTAGTGTTGCCACTATTAAAGTTCCAACCCCCATATACAACAAACCTTATTTCTGATTTTCTGATGGAATATAACTATTAGTTACCAATCACACATTCAATTTAGATAGATGGAGGTTATAATTAAAGTGATTCTATACAGACCCCTCTAGAACCATTCTACCTTTCGGATTTTGATGGAACTTGGTATATAGTTGTATAGATATGGAGAAAAAATTTCTGAAAGAACCACCAGAGGGGGATTTTAAAAATTCTTTATACAAATTAGTGGAATCTATAAAGAGACGAATTCAGTGCCCGAAAATCATAAAATCATTCTGATCATTGTTACTCATGTCCTTACAGAAGCAATATCGAGCTTTAATGATAAAACTGTGTTGCCAAAACGACAGAAATAGCTTAGCTTCACTGCGTAAATATCGAAGTTTAAAGGAATTATGAAAAGAGCCATATCGAAAAATGGTTTGATGAAGATGATTACAAAATTACTGGAGTGTGTTGCCAGTAAGAGGGTGGAAATCTGGAAATCGCCTGCGAAGGAAACTGTTGAAGGAAACAGAAATCGACTGCTTCCTATTTGTGGATTTCTGACTAAATTATAATTATAATTAATAACAATTTATAATTACTTTAAATTTATATTCATGTACCTTTAAAATGCATGCTTTTCTGGTCAATAAAAATATTCTATGTTGCTCATCCAATTAATATATCTATCAGAACTCCTTCGAATTTATATCATGCTCCTCTAACATGCTTGCCCTTCTAACCAATAATCAATGTCCTGTCTTACTCACCTATTGATTTATCCATCAGAACTCCTTAAAATTTACGTTTATAACACAAAATTCCAAAAACATTCATGCCCTTCTAAACAATAATCAATGTCCTGTATTAC
>JAPMOQ010007347.1:880967-903535 GCA_026543055.1 Argiope trifasciata | reverse complement strand
TCAATGTCCTGTATTACTCACCTATTGATCTATCCATCAGAACTCCTAGAAATTTATATCTACAATTCAATTTTTTTAAATGCATTCACTTATGATTGATAATCAATGTTCTGTTTTATTCATCCTTCTGTCATAATTATCAGAACTTCTTTGAATTTATAGTATGAATTTTTTAAAATGCTGACACTTTTCATCGATACTTCTTACGTTACACATTCAGCTAATATACACTTTAAAATTTATTTTAATTGCTATTGTTTCGAAACTTTATTTTATCAGTTTTCTAAACATCATCAAAACAACTGATTCCATGAATTCTGAATTGTCGCAATCAATTCAGAATTCTCGGAATCAGTCATTCCGTGAATTCTTAATTGTACATTGTTGCAACTATTTTGAAAAAATCAGTTGCAACAGCTTAGTTCTTTCGAATTTATCCATTTAGAACTTTTATCCTTTTTCCTCATTCATTGTAAGAACAACTTTTATTTTTTTTTCTCCTCCAATAATCACTTTTACAATTATATTTGTGAGAATACAATAGATCTACATATGGTGGCAGGTAGATATATTAATCAGTCTGTTTATTATTTTGTTGATACAATATGTTGGATATAAAATTATTAGAGTGACTAGAAACCTCAGTGTTTTAATCCATAAGGACACTAAAGTGAATAGTTGGTAACATTTTGGCAGTTAGTAACTTTCGTAATAAAAAAATATCTCACAATATCTCCTCGGTGTTGTTTGATATTCTGAATACCTTCTTTTTGTATTCAGCCGATCAACTCGAAATTACTGAACGTAGTAGTATAGACAGGATTTCTTGTGGTCGACTGCTGAATAAGTATTGTACAACCTTACATCGACCGATCAGTCAAACTGGCATTCCTTTCGGGGAAGTAAATAGCTGCCTTTCTCCCCATCTGCACACTCTCAAACAATTGCAATGAAACTATCCATCTTTAACATCTTATCCTTCAGGGTTTTGAGATTACCTGGTGCCATCAGTATTGTACTTAAGTCATTATAGACAATCTTCAGGATCTGATATTCTGAATACCATATAATATTCTGAAAGTATCGTAACAAAGTTACTGGAAATTTTAAGCAAAAAAGAAAAACTCCATCTGGCCACCTAGATCGCCCGATATGAATCCCATCGAGCATTTATGGGACATCATCGAAAGGTCCGTTCGTGCCCAAACTCCTGCACCATCCACACTTTCACAATTATGGACGTCTAACAGACAGCATGGCTCAATATTCCTGCAGAGGACTTCCAACGACTTGTGGACTCCATGACACGTCGAGTTGTTGCACTTCGCCGGGCAAAAAGAGGACCGACACGATATTAACAGTCATCCCATGACTTTTGTTACTTCAGTGTATATCGGATCTATAATTTATCATATCAAGAACTGAATTCGTATTCTTCATCTTCATTTAAAAAATACTGAAATCCGAGCATTTTGCTGATAGAACTACTGCCTGTTGATTTCAATTTTCATTGCAAACTGCTGAAACTCTATTTAAAGCATTAAAAATTAACTAAATTTAATGAATGAATTAATACTTGAAAAAAAATGTATTAACATAGAGCATCATCGACTACCAGTTTAAAAAGCTGTATTTGAACTTGAGTGAATGAATAAAAAGTATTTTTATTAACGATTGAAAATTTGAACAAGATATATAAATATATATAGGCAGAGTGTGAACTAGTTGTAGGTATTGAAAAAAGAGGATGCGTCATTGTTGAAGTGTACTGCGCAGTGTTGAAACGATTCATTGAATCTCAGCGTACAACGCAATCACAACCAATTCACGTCACTGATAAATTAATTTATTCTCTAAATGTCGGAATGGGTACAATGGATAAAAAATTATAATAAGAAAGCAATAAAATTGTATGAATAACACATTATAAATCAGAAACCAGGGATATGAAAGACATAATGTCAATAAAAACCATTAAAATACTTAAGGTATCCAACTACGTTTGAAGGAATATTTTTGAAAAATTGGATATTTAAAAACTATTCAAAGCTATGGTTTTTAAATGTATTGTCAATTATAATACGAAACACTATAATTACAACACAATTGTTTCAAAATATAATATATTTTGAGGAAAAGGAAAATTTGTAGTAAATTTTAATTGAAATTTAACCAGTAATCCTATTTTTCTTTGTACACAAGTTATGGAATATAATGATGAAGGAAATGAACAAAAATCTAAGAAAGGTTTTGAGATGCAAAGGAGTTATAATTAAAAATATACTATGCAAGCATTTTTCCATAAATTGACAACTTAACTTTTCTAAAAACACCTATAAATGAAAAAAGGTATTTCACCAACAATAAGACTTTTGGTTCATTTCATTGCTCATGTTATTTACAACACACGCTGAAATATTTATGCAAATATCTCAAATAGTTTTTGAGTTATCATCATAACGATGGAGAATTTTTATGAAAATTAAAGTTTTAAGAAAATGGAAATTAAAGAAAACTTTTAGCTGAAAAATACGTGACCCTGGATGATAGGTGAGGCCTTCCTTTTCCGAGAAAAGATAGACTGTTTTGAAAAGAGGAAAGTCGGAACTACAAAAAATAGCAATAAAAAAATAATTCGCCAATGTGCTCCATAACCAACGTAGTCGGATACCTTAATGTGTATTCGAAACCGTTTAAAATAATACACTCTTCTCAATTTAAACAAGATATTTATGGGGTGAGTGTGAGGAGTTGAAAAAAGAGAAAAGACAAACAGGGATATTTTTATCTATGTTTTTAAAGAGCATATCAGTTGCTATGCCTTACAAAATAATAGATAAAAACAACCCAACCTTTACACAAAAAAACGAACACCAAGCCTAAACTTTCGAACGACTAATTATAAATTCGATATCTTTATCTGGAAGCACTAAGATTCGTTCTACAACCCCCCCCCCCTTATCGAATCAGACAAAACACGTGGTCTGCTCATAATTTCGATGCAGAAGATAATCAGAACCAAATTGCCCCTTGCCGATCGGCTTCCTTCCTTTCGCCCTGTAATAAACTCGGAACGAGGTTTCCGGCTCTATAAATATTAAATGCGGAATTTTACCTTTGGAACACTTGATGGATCGGTTTGGACTGCAATTTGTGCTGCGTGGAGGGGGTGGATGCCAATCAGACGATTGCGTTTCGCGTTGAAATCTTTCGAACGGTGATGAATTAGAGAAGAACCTTAGAACGATCATTTTTCCAAGATTGATGTGAGATGCGTGGATGACATGCTCTGGAGAGGGTATTGGGTAATGAAATGGAAATTCGCCTTCCCCAAAATTTTGAAAGATTTAATAACTGGTATCCTTTTCAAACTGAAGCACTGAATTAGTACCTTTTAGAAGTTTTCATTTATCGTGCGTGCGTGTGGTATTTATTTCGGTCCAGGTTTTTTTACATATCGCGTGATCAGAGTGCATTTGATATATTTTAAAATCCTTATAAAAATTTTAGATTCACATAGTGTCTCCAATTGTCGACCTTTGTCGACCAGGTAATCAACTGAGATTATTGCTAGCTAATATTTTCAATTAGATGTTTTGTGTGAATTTTTTTCAATAAATTTTCAATTATATGTTTTTTGTGAATTATTTTCAATAAATTTTCAATTATATGTTTTTGTGAATTATTTTCAATAAATTTTCAATTATATGTTTTTTGTGAATAATTTTCAATAAATTTTCAATTATATGTTTTTTGTGAATAATTTTCAATAAATTTTCGTCTACAATCATTATTATATGAAAAACTATCTAGAGGTTCCTTATAAAACAGATATGCCCATGTCAGTGGTTACGTTCTGAATTTAAATTTCTGACAGATAAATTCTCAGAATAACAAGAGTAAAAAACACTTTTTTAAAAACTATTATTCACTTTTATTTTATACTAGCCGCCTTTGTTGACAAAATAATCCGCTCTTTAATATTTTCAATTTTATATTTTCTTATAATTTTGGCGCTTTATAAATTATTCATAAAAATATTTTTTAAGATATAATTTTGATAGGCTCATAATTCATATTATTAGAGAAGTCCTGATCATTTTACTATGTATTCTATTTTTCTGTCAGCTTCCGAAAAATTTAACTAGAAATTGAGGCAGAAGTTATTAAACTTTAGCTAATTAATAAAAAAAAAAATTTCGAAACCAAGCATGTTCTTTAACGTAAGTATCATAAACAGAATTGTTCAGAAATTAAATCCTTCACTACAATTTTTTTAACTACGCAATGTATCAAAGAATTGATCATTCAACATTTTTTTGATTCGAAAAAAAATCGGTTTTTAGTTTATTTGTTTTTACAGCACTTAAGTTACTCAAATAATTATACATTATTTTACTTCAATCAATAAATCTGATTCTAAAAAAATTATGGCTTAAATTTTACTCATCTATTTGGTAATAAAATATTCATATTTTGCGAAATATTTAAGGTATTAGTGTAGCAAAAATATTTTTGTAAGTATAACTCATAAGATCAAGAATCTACTTGAAAACATAAAATTGGTTATCGATTAAAATTGGTCAAAAAATTTATTGATTGAAACTGCATAAACTATTATTCTTTACTTTACTTGGATCATTTTTCCTACTGAAGAATATGCCTAATGTAGAAGTTAGACATTTGTACACCATTTAGAGTGAATATCTTGTGTTTATATAAACCAGTTTTGCATTAAATACTATAGAATTATTAAATCGATAATGCATATTTTATAAATTTTTGCAATAACGCTTTCTTTACTCTTGTTTTTTTTTTAAATATATATATCACGTTTATTTCGTTTCATACAAACAGTGACTGAAAATTAAATATTTCAAGATTTAATCTGCAGTAAAAGTCAAATTAATCTTGAATTTTTTTTTTCTGAACGTAATGGCAACACGCTGATAAAAGTTGATTTTTTTACCGAAACGTAATTGGTTGGTGCAGGTTAAATTTTATTTTTAATTTGTGTGAAATTTACTGTTAAATGATATGCTGAAAATAATTTTTTGTTTGATTAAAATAAATAATTTATTTGCTAAACTCCTAGCTATGATTGATAAAATACCTTTTTGAATTTTAAAATTATGTGAATATTATTCTTGTGTTGTACCATTTTTGGAAGTTATCGCTGAAAAATGACTTAATTTTTAATTATTTAAAATTGAGACATCCACTACGAAATCCAACCTTCATATTATATATTTGCATTTTAATTTGGTATCTCTGGAATAAGTGAATTTGGAGTATTTATTTTAAAATGGAGGTTGATTAATTTGTTACTGGCATAATCCAAAACAAAGCTTCAGAATTTTTTTTGGATATTAAGTATTATATTCAAGTATTAATAATCCCTTAATATTAATTCCAAGTATCCTTAGTATTAATAATTATGTTTAAAATGTTTCAATAGTGTTTAACCTGCTTTGAGAGTGACAAAGGTTAATGAAACATAAACACTTCGGATTATGCAATCACAATCGCACATTTTAAATTCAATACATGTATTTACGGTTGCAAAACAAAATTGAAGCATTTGCAATCCATACGTTAAACCATACTGTGATGTTTTTTTATTTCTTTCAAATATGGGGTTATGGAAATTTTCTAAAATATGCTTATCTACGTATTAAAATTAATTTAGGAAATTTTTATTATATAACAATACCAAATTTCTTGTGTTGTTATAAAGGAACTTATAGATTTAAACTAATATAACAACGACATAAAAATATTAAGAAACAGTATACTTTGTGAAATAGAAATTAGTTTTCCTAAGAGTCTGAATAACCAAAAAGATTAAATTTATTATTAAATATACAATGCCATCAATCAATTTATGTTCTTTTTTTTAAATTTTATAATGTGATTGCAATTAAATTAACTACTAGTGCATAAAGAAAACTATTCTATAGAACATAAAATACAAACTATGAAAAGAAGTTTTTTAATGGATATCACTATCGAAGGGTTAATTGTATATTTTTTTTTCTTTTGTCTTAAAATGCATTAACAGAAAGAACATCCCATCCCGTAGTACAAAAACTTGAGAGTTTTATTATTTATTGTCAGTTCTTTATAGCTATTTGTAAAGACCTTATTTAAAGTGTGATTAAAACTCAGAATACGAATTTTTCCTTGAGCATTAATTCGTTTTTCAACTAGGCTTCCATCCATTTCCAACCAGCAAACGATAATGAGTTTTTTTATTCTCCCATTTTCCCATTTTTTTAGTGGCATCATCACACCAGACATCCATATGTTCCAAGAAGAGGGGGGAAAAAACAAAATTAAAAAAAATGATGGAGCAACAAAAAAAGCGCCATCTCTCGGATGTGTATCGATTCATTTATAAGCAATAAATTTTTCGCGCGCTTTAATTTCCTTTGTTTGCGCTTTTTTGTTCGCGTTGCCCGGATGCGAAGCAATTTGGGCGGGAAAATTCGGCGACATTTTAATCAAGGAGCTAAAAAACGTGGAAAGCTCAGACCGGAAATGGGTTTTACGACGTTTTCGGCAACTTAAGGGTAAATTATTTTACGAGGTTTTTCTTATTTATTTACCTTTTATTGTCCTTTTATTTATTTTTTATACCCAGAGTGGAGATGATATTTTGTTTCGTGTGGCATAGATGAATGCTTCAGCGTCGACGACAGAATAAAAATAATAAAAAAAAGCACCAAAAATGTGCTTTTAACTTTCTATCTTACTTATGAATCATCAGCAGGACAAATTGTGATCTGTTAATCATTTAATTACAAAATTTATCTTGCATTTATTATTATTTTTTAATAAATGAGATTAATTGACGTTATGATATAATCTTCAAGCAGTAAATGTTTTTCTTCTTTGTAAAGTATAGATGTTTTATTTAAATTCTAAATTCATGAAGGCTTGAAATCTGAGTTAATCGTTAGTTATTTCTTTTCATCTGGAAGTATTGAATTGTACATAATAGATAATTTAAAATTTGTTTTAAACATTCTAATATATTTAATACACGGCTGGGTTAAATATATACAGACGTTTTGGAGTTGCAAACATTTATTTTCTTAGTTTCACTTTAGAGTTTGGATCTTTTAACTTCAGTCACGTAAATAATATACTTGAACTATAATTTCACAGCTTTAAGGGATTATTTAGATTTTTTTATTTTGAATTTGAATGTATTCTGTTTCACTAATAATGAACTACAACTTTTTTTTGTGTTGAAAAAATATGAGATTGTTGAGAATAAAATGAAATTAAAAATAGATAAGAAAATTTATAATAATTTAATCTAATAATTATTAAGGACTAGTGTTTTTTTTTCCTCATAACTTAGAAAAGTAGATAAATAGTGAGCAATCGATTTAACAAATAAATCCGACTTAGGGATTATTCGAATAAACATTTTTGTGTTTATAAAACTGTCTAGCTTTGGATGAAGATCTGGGAAATCTATAAAGAATAGCATTATAATAAAAGACTATTTTATCTGTAAATAATAATAAAAGAATATTATTGTAGAGAATATACTAAATGAAATACTGATAATTACAACAGTAAAAGTAAGTTTAACTCAAATATCAACAAATATAATATTCATAAAATAATAAAACTATGAATTGATTTAGTACTCACATTGCATTTCAATATGGCGCCATTGATAAAGATTAGATGGAAATATAGAGACATATAATTATATTCTTTATTTGTGATTCATAGCTAGTAAAATATCACAACAAAAGTTTTAGCGGCTGATATTAATTTTAATTTGATGAAAATACTATATTAAAGAGATAAAGACATTTTTCTCCATAATAACATTGTTCGAATAAAAACACTTTCAAACTTTTCTATTATTTACTAATTAATAATTATTCATACAAAATGCTTGGATTCATATTGACTATTTATATTTATCAAGACATAATGCTTTTTTAACCGATTCGCATTATATTTCCTACATTTATACATATTGCGACTACTTCTGAATTTTTTTAAATCCTTTATATCTCCAGATTTTTCCCCATCAAATTACATAAAATTTTGCGTTTGGAAATTTTTGAATGTTCGGAATCATTGAAAAAAGTTTATATTAGCAATTAGAAAATTTGAAGCTGTGAATGATTATGTAGTATATCTCTGGCGTTAATGCAATTTACAAATTATTTCAACCGCTAACAATTAATAATAACAATAATTAATAAACACTTATATTCAAACATTTAATAAATTAAATAATATTTATTGCTTGACTTTAACATCAATGAATTACGAACAATAAATGATCGAATAATTTTTTGTTAACATAATGCACAGTTTTTTAACATTTTATACGAGGGATGATGTTTGCAAGCAGCAATATTTGGAAAGTAGAAATAGTGGATGTCAATATTGTTACCCAGAGTAGAGACATATGGAGCTAGTTGTCTTAGACCGGTCAGTCGAGCAGATAGTGTTAAAACTGAGACCTGAAACAGCGACAGTAATGACAAGACGCCTAGAGAAGTGGTCTTGCACAGAGATGGGAGCTGTAATACGATTTCTATGGGTCAAGAAGGCGTCCCCAAGGGACATTACCAGACTAATCGTCTACGTGTACGGGAACGAAGCGATGAGTAGAAAACAAGTGACGAAATAGTGTCGTTTTTTTGAAGCTGGCAGAGTGATTGCTGGAAACGTTTAGGTGAGAGGTCTAGAGTCACCCTCTACCCATACAACCCCAATTTTGTTTCTTGTAAGTACTTCTTTTCCCGGAATTGAAGAAACACTTATCCGAAACAAGATTCATAACAGATGGGGATATTCAAAAATGTACCGAGAACTGACTAAAAAGCCAACGACATTTGGCGTAGGTGTTGGTGGAATTGTGCCAATACGTAGGTTGAATTCCGCCAAGGATCGAACCTGCGATGTTCGGGTTTGAAATCCAGTAACTTATCCACCATACAAAAATGGCCACTAATGTTTAGTGGTAGTTACTGACATATTAAGATGTTACCACAATACTCCCCTACCAGTGAGTATAGTGGATAAGTTACTGGATTTCAAACCCGAACATCGCAGGTTCGATCCTTGGCGGAATTCAACCTACATATTGGCACAATTCCGCCAACACATACGCCAAATTGATGACCTCGGACGTGATGAATTTTCAACAGCTCTCTTGGCGCCATCTCTTCATCAGCAACGCAAAGTCGTCAGACTCACTTGACGCAGCAACACAAAGTCGTTAAGACTCACTTGACGCACCAACGCAAAGTCTTCAGACTCACTTGACGCACCAACACAAAGCCGTCAGACTCACTTGACACAGCAGCAACGCTCGTACACTATCCATAACGCTTGGCGCAATAAAATCGTTCGTCTCTCTAGCGAACTCACTGGTAGGGGAGTATTGTGGTGACATCTTAATAAACCAGTAACTACCACTAAACATTGGTGGCCATTTTTGTATAGTGGATAAGTTACTGGCTTTCAAACCCGAACATCGCAGGTTCGATCCTTGGCGGAATTCAACCTACGTATTGGCACAATTTCGCCAACACCTACGCCAAAGACATAATTGTCACCGGGTTTAGCGAATTGGCTCAACGGTACGATATATGCTTCAATCGGTTTGGTGATGTGTAGGGAAATGACTGCCACAAATGTCTCTTTACCATTTGTGTCTATTGTTGATAAAGCATTTTGCCTTGTAAACTTAATTCTTTTATCACCCCTCGTCGTTTCCTCTTTATCTGTTTCTTAATATGACGTTTCAACTTCTCTGTAAAACAGTTTACAGAGCAATCCTTGTCATATTGCGGAAAGTTTCAAACTGGAATATTCCTAATAGAAACCTAAGCATATCTGAATGGGATAAGTTGTATTTTGCCAATTTTAAAATATTTGCCTATTATATAGTATCAAATAAATTTATGAAATAATTTTAAACAATATTTGAAGAAATCACTATTTTTGGAATTATTATCATTCCATTAAAATTCTACAAAAATATTACTATTCTATGAATAATAATTTTAATTGAATTATTACAATAATTTGATATAAATAATAATTTTAATTGAATGAATAATAATTTTAATGGAATTATTAATCACAGAATAGTGTAATAATCCAATTAAAAATTATTATGCTGCTGCTTGTAAACGAATAAAATTCTATGAATAATAAAAAATAAAATTTAATTAAAAATTATCGCTATTTTGTTTCAAGGTTATCGTGCTAATTTGTATTTAAATAGCCGGGTTGACAAATATCCTCTGAAAAGATTTCATTCAAAATTTCATAAAATCTACCTTTTTTTTATGGCATCAAATTTCGCTGATTGAACTCCATTATTTTTCGGTTGTTTCGTGTTCATAACAAACATTACTCCCAAGAATGCATTTTTTGATATTAGTGAACATCGAATTCGACTTTTTCGACTGCTATAATATTTTCTTTTTGCACATAAGAAATTACAAAAGCAAATTTTAAGTTTATAATAAAAGTTTATTTGTAGATGAAAGATGATTAACTGCTGTATAATATTTCTGATTTTCCAATTCCTTCTATTAGTTCACACTCTCCCTATATTCATTTATTAATATATCTGGCTCAAATTTGCATTCTTTTTTTATTAATCCAATCGAGTTCAAATGCATTTCTTTAAACTTGTAATGGATGGCACTGGATGTTAATACATTTTTTTTTCTTTCAAATATTAATTAATTAATTAATTGAATTTATTTTTGGTACTTTAAATACAGTTTTAGCAGTTTGTAATGAAGTGTGAAATCAACAGGCAGTAAGTAGCCAATCGGTAAAATGCAACGATTACCGTATTTTTTCATGTGAAGGTGAAAAATGCAGGTTCAATTCTTACGATGAGAAATTATAGATAGCTATCAGCTTTATAAATTACAAACGAAAAAAAAGAAAAGAAATAAATATTAACAAACAAAGCTAATAGTTCCATCACCATATAGAGAAAGGAAAATAGAAAATTGCTAGGAAATTCGCTTTCTATTTTGCGACTTAACATTGTGATTATGTCATATGTATATATATATTTATATTAATTGTAATTATTTAATAAAAGATCGTTAAAATAAAAAAAAAATTTTGACCTAAGTACGGATTGATTTTAAATTTTTTTATATTACTTGTTTTAGTTTAATTTGTTCCTCTGGTCATCTCTTAATCATAAAGTTTCTATTTTAATCTTGAATATTTTTATTCCCCGAATATTCTTGAGTTCGGATGCTAACTTCTTAGAAACAATTATTTTTAGATAATTAACATCTCAAAACATGCAATAAATAATAGAAAAATACCATTACACAGAGAACTTCCATTAAGAGTCTACATACTGGCCTAGGGCTAATGCGTTTTCCCCATGATTTGGGCATTACTGGTTCAAGTCCTGGTTCGGGTATGGTTATTCTTTATTTTGTGTTCTGAATATGCTGAGTGTGAAGGATCCCTCCTGTAAAAATGGGCTGTGCAAGTTAATGCGAAAGTGTCACCTTCATGTGAGCTAAAATGAGACTTGTATCCCTTCTTCTTGCATACAGCCGACCACCCCACCACCACTGAACATAGCAGTATCGACAGAATTAGAATTGTACCCCTAGGTGCCCAGAGGTCCTTACCCTCAAACACTACTACACCCCTCTTTCCCCGATCTCTGATTTCGTTTGAGTCTGCGTTCATTCCAAGCGGGGTAAACATCAACAACAACTTTCATTAGATATCTCCAATACTTTTTTAAAATTTATTTCAAATGCATCCTCCAGTGGATTCCTGCTCATGGGGGAATCGATGGGACTAAGAGCTCTGATGCCCTCGCCAAAGCCTCTCGCGCGTTAGATCAACCAAATTCTGCCACCTCAAAAGATGTTAACGCTGTAGTAAAGCGCAGACTTTTTAAGCAAACTTCCAAAAAACCTTCCATTCCGTATCTCAATTACCCCAGTCGCCTTTCTTCAATCATTGCAAGACTCCGCGCAGACCACTTTAAAGACATGAAAATAGCACCAGACCATACCTGATCCTCTCCCATTTGCAAGCATTGCCCCTCATCGCAATGAAGTCCAGAACACATCTTCAACTGCCCTGCCATTGCTGTTGCCATCTTTGGACTCTTCGGCCCTCTTTCAAGGAAAGATGTACAGCCTTCAGGCTCCAAGGTTCACTGAGCTCGTCCGAAAGACTTTGGACATGCTCGAATTTTTTATTGTTTATAGAAGGCGACAATAACAACACTAATTTATTTTTATGCGTTTACTGTATATACAAACTCAGCAACTCAAATGCAAATATTCTTTTGTTGAAAATTTGATTTTCTTCCTATTTGAGATTTCTACACTTAATTTATGGAATTTTAAAAATGAATAGCTTTCATTATATTCTTTGTAACGTTTTTTAAACGAGAGATAAAAATTGTTTTTATGTATTATATATTGAAAGCAATTTCTTAAAATTTGTCTTCTTCCTTAAACCTACAATTTCATTTGCAGGTATATTTACAAATTTCATCTTATGAAATTACTTTCAAATCCATTTCCAGAGAAATTTTTTTTTCAACCTTGCAAATTAACTTACACTATTTGAAATTCACGATCGGCGCATAAATTTTAATAAACTTGTTAGCTGGTGATAGAGAACATTATTTAGTCTGAGTTATTGATTACCATTTTTTTTCTAAATCTCATTTTATGCAAATAAAGGACAAATAATCCTTCTACAAGCATAAACGATGCGGCAAATCAAGCGCATACAAACACAATGCATTTTGTGCGCCGATGCAAAAGGATATTGTCACCTTTGTCAGGACAAAAAGAAGGGGGAAAAAATGAAAAACACATCGCTGTGGCAAGAACCTGCAAGAGAAAATTGGAGAGCTGACATCTATCGCCGGCGAATAAAAAAAAGTATTTGCTGCTTTATCCTCTGACGTCATATCATACCGCCAATAAGCAGAGAGAGAGATCGTAGTGCTCTCTAACCGCAAAGATATTGGCGAATAGAGCGCAAATTTGGGCTCCAGCGATTGTTCGCTGCATTGTGTGAATGAAATAATAGCTCCAGGGGTTTTCATGGGGGAGATGAACATTCACTTCTGCGCATGCGTGATGGGATTAGTTGGAGCATAAGCCTCCGCTCGTTCCACTCCACCCTCACCACCCTTCACTTGCCGTAACGAAATCACCTCCCCCCCCTTCAATGAGAGGAGTGCGAGCGTGATTTTCCTTTATATTTCCAGAGTTCACCAGGCGAACTGCAGTCACCAGGTTGCCGCAAATGAGATCACTGTCGCCAAAGTTTTCGCCAACCTCGTAACTGAAATATACACAAGATAAAAATAGGTGACCCGAAGAGTCAATGATTTGCATATCATTCATTCAAAGCACAATACATTGATGTCATGTGAATATATTAAATACGATTTATTCCAAATTTTAAAAAAGCTATATTGTTAGGGACATCTTAATAAGTTACATTAATTTTTACCTGAAAATTAACATTGCGGGATGTTTTTTTTTAATACCTAATTTCGGGATATGCTCAGATAGCGAACGTACAAGATTAAATGACTTTTAATGTGTCCACTTGAAATAAACTCAAAGATGATTGTAAATACACAGGTAATATTCTAAGGTAATTCTTATTCTGAGGTAATATTCCAAATATTTCCATTTTTATAGATTCTAATGGGTTAGCGCATAATTATCTGGCTTTTTAAACGATTTTATCATATCTTAATCACCATTTATTGTGAAAAAGATATCATAAATATTTCACAGCATTATTTATAAATGATTAATCCGAAGCGTAGTTAATATCTAATTCAATAACTTCTTCAATTTCTGAAAGATGGTTGAATGGTCCACATTGCAGACGTCAGCCAGCTTTCTAGTTGTCTAGCCTTTATCCCCTTCCATGGTTGCCAAAAGGGCCTGGTCGAAATCTGCTGGTCCGAAATCACCCTGGTTTATTATAGCACTAGACTGTGGCCAGTTATGAACAGATAAATAGATTTAATCGATATATTTAAGTGAGAATCTTTAGAGATAGCTTAGCTCAAGCTTTCAAGATTAGATAGCTTAGAACAAGGTTTTTCAACCAGATTTGAGGCTGGCCAACCATTCCCCTTATCAACTTTCTCTGATTGTGCCCTCAAAGATAAGTTTTTGAGATCTAGAAACGACTGCATTGTTTTTCACCCTTTCTCAAAATGGTACAACATAATATGACGAACACGAATATTGTTATTGACGCGCATTTTTATTACCTAAAAGAATATTTTCTTTCATAAATTTATAATATATTGTAAATTTTTATTAAAATATAGCACGTCAAACAAACGCCTGATAATTATGCAACATTAAAATAGATATTTGTATACAAATAAACTATAAACTCGACTACTGAAATCTAATTTACTGTTTTAAATCACTTTAAGGGCTAATTTTTTGATGCAGCTAGATGATCATATCTGGCCACAATCTAGTGCTGGTTACACCAACACGAGACAATCGAATCCTCAGTGGCAGGTGTAACTTTCATCATATCCGCATACATGGAATTTATATTATATCCATGTATTAATATTATGCATCCATAACTATTATATTGATCTGAGTGTTAGTAAACCTGCAACTTTAAACTAAAATAATTTTTCAGAATCCATTAATTATTTTTAACATAATGGGATTTGAATTTAAAAATAAATAAAATCCTACAGAAATTGTTACTAAACTTTAATGATCTGTCCTTGTGATGTTATTGACATAATTGTATAAACAGATTTACAGAAATCTTTAGCAGATACTGAATGAACATCATGCCAATGGCTCTGATTGACAATTAATTTGAAGACGCATTTGGCGGGAAAAGTGCAGATTCCAGAAAAAATGTGAGTGTGATGACCTCATTTCAATTGGAAACAGAGAATTGGAGATCATTCCGATTAATTCCATATGATGTCACGCCCTATTAGAAAATCTGCACAGACACGAGAGTCTGCAGGGAAATCACCTTGTCTTGGAATATTTATTCCCAGAGTATTCACTATTTAATTATTTCAGCTAGAAACGGTGTTCGTCATTTTTTTGCATTATTCGAGTCTATAAGTGTTGTTCTTCGTTAACAGGTTGGATCAGTTTTCCAAAAAAATTGTGGAATAAATAATCTTCGAACCTTTCACTGTATATAAATCGGACTATTTATGTAACACTATCAAAAAGCAAATTTTAGATCCATAAGATATACTGTGAGCTTTCGACGTAGAATGATGGTACTTACGGAGATTAACATTCAAATTATTTTAACATTCAAATGGGATTACATATCGAATATGAGCTTCAAGAAAATACGTTGTGCGTGCGTGTGTGTGTGTGTGTGTGTGTGTGTGTGTGTGTGTGTGTGTGTGTGTGTGTGTGTGTGTGTGTGTGTGTGTGTGTGTGTGTGTGTGTGTGTGTGTGTGTGTGTGTGTGTGTGTGTGTGTGTGTACTTTACGTTACGAAAATATGTTTTACCACATACTGAGCAACCGCAAATTTTGCTTCCATATCTGTCAGGTGTCCATCACAAAAGTGAGATGAAAAATTGACGTGCATGTCAGCAAATTCGCGTTTATCCTGAAGGTACGCTGTCAATAGTTGGGATTCTTTAACGGGTCAGTCACCAACGGTAGGTAGCACCTTTTTCTACGGAGTGGTATTTAAACTGAAAAGAGATCTATTCTGCATCGACTATAATTCTGAATTTATTGTTCTTAGCTGCAAAGTGACTTAACTCAACCTGGACACTAGTTTCTAAGTTATCTTCACAAATGACTGTTAAATGTTTGTTCAAAATAAATATTATATATTTGGTTTCCAAAGATTACTGTAAACAAGTTACGTAAAAAAACTTTTTAATTCAATTCTTAATTAATTCAAAAAAGAAAAGTTTTTATTTCAGTAATTTTTCGTTAAATAATTATCTACAAAATTATTAAGGATCAAAAAATGACAGATTTTTGCAAGAATAGAGCTCACATTCTTCGCCGTCCCGTGAAAAATACTGAAGTCCTCATATTTCGCCGATTGAGCTACTGCCTGTCCATTTCCATTTTCATTACAAACTGCTAACACTCTATTTAAAATACTGAAAATTAACTAAATTTAACGAAGGAATTAATATTTGAAAGTAAAAACTGTATTAACATCAAGTGTTATCCACTACAAGTTTATAAAAGATGTATTTAAACTGGAGTGGATAAATAAAAAGTATTTTAATAACGAAAATTTGAACAAGGTATATAAATAAATATATACGAGAAGAATGTGAAATAATAGCAGGAATTGAAAAAAGGCGAATAATTATAAAAAGTAACTCTATTTACAAATTTAAAAAACGTGTTATTATGTAATAGGTACAATATAAATGCTGGATCAATTTTCCTTTAAATCATTTTATTATTATTGATTAATTTTCACAGACGCCTCTTGGGGTGGCAAAGAAACTATTTTATTAAGAAAATAATCAATTCTACAATTTTAAAGCATGCCTCATTGAGAATATATTACGAAATCCTGCGCTTCTATAAAAAACGTATAATTAACTGTATACTATTCTAATTAGATGATATATGAATTAAAGAAACTGCTGATATATATATACTTGAAATAACTAACTAAAAAGTAATATAAAAAATTAATTCAATTTCCTACTTATTTTCTTATATTATTTATGATTGGGTGCCGCATGAATAAACTCAGAGATTGGCGACAAAATTAGTGACTTTGGCGACCAAAGAAAAATTATTGGAAAAATGTAATTAATAAACTATTATTTGAAAAATGTATTTAATTAATTATTATTTGAAAAATGTATTAGCATCATTTGTCATCAAGAGTCATTCCCTACAAGTTAAAAAATATATATATTTGAACTCGAGTGAATGAATAAAAAGTATTTTATTAATGACTAGCCGCCTTTGGAGACCAGCTGGTTCGCCAAGAATAAAGCGTTCTAAAATTTTCAATTAAATCACATATTCATTAAAGTAATTCCGGGCATTGATTGGCTTGAAATTAATATTTTCTTTAAGATGATGGACGGAAAGCTCTAAAAGTACACCTTTTGTAAATAATATTCTTTAATTTTATAAATCAGTCAGTTTTAACTATCGGTTATGCTTCCAAAATATTAAAAATGTTTTTTTCGGTGATGTTGCCAAAATATTAAATATTTTTTAAAGAAAGCGAGAAAGAGAAAAAAGTATTGAATTAATGATACAGATATTGCAAACGATTACAAAAAAATATGCCATTAAGTCGGGATTTCAATGCATATCCTGTCTAAATTCAATCAATTTTACCGTAAATAAAGAAGATTTACAGATAATGATACAGATATTGCAAACGATTATAGAAAGCTTTGCTTTGCATTTATTTTTTAAAGAAAATATCACATTTTATATTTCTTTTATTTTATCCAGTCACGTGCTAAAAATTGCATTTCTTTAGATTTGATTTACGATGATAGTTTTTTTTTAACTTCCGTCATTGATTTCATTCATTTTATCCAGTCACGTGATAAAAAAAAACAAAATATTTCTTTAAAAATTCGTTAAAAATAGAAGCTTAAGTTATACATTAAACACTGATACCATTAGAAGGCTAATTTTTCAATCTTTAAATTGATGTAAAAATCATGTTTATGCGATCATATTTTTGGAAGTTATAGCGGAAAAACGTCAAAAT
Source organism: Argiope trifasciata (assembly GCA_026543055.1). Taxonomy (NCBI): domain Eukaryota; kingdom Metazoa; phylum Arthropoda; class Arachnida; order Araneae; family Araneidae; genus Argiope; species Argiope trifasciata. Next base: position 885,764 of record JAPMOQ010007347.1, on the reverse strand, counting down.
TTCGCTTAAATTTTAATTAATTCAATTTCTAATTAAAAATTCGGGAAATGGGCTCCGAGGTGCACATTCCGGCCCTTCAAGGTATACATGTGCCAAATTTGGTAGCTGTAGGACCAACGGTCTGGCCTGTAGAGCGCCAACACACACACACATTGAGCTTTATTATAAGTATAGATTAAAAATTTGAACAATGTATATAAATAAATATATATAGGAAGAGTATGAACTAATAGTAGAAATTGAAGAAATAAAAAGGAGTCGGGATGTTTCTGTAAAGTTGAAAGCTGGACTTAACAATACTCGATTCAGATTAATTTCTTTTAGAAAGTGTTAAATTTTCTCCACTGCAATGTAGTGAAAATAATTAATGAAGACACTTCCTATGACTGGAAATATATTTCCTAGATATTGTAGTAACTTTTAATTAAGGTGCCGTCAGACAGTTCCCTCATCGATAAAATTCTTTTAAAAATTGTTGTACATGTCCAATTTTTAAGTCACCAACAGAAAAATTTCGTCTGCCTATTGCTTTGGACCTGTATTCACGAATTTACATATAATGTATTGTTTGAAGGGATTTATATTCGATATTCGATGTTAATGTATAGAATTTATGTGAACACTTGACTAAATATTTTCTGCCTAAATTCTACGAGGGATGATCCAAAAAAAGTTTATAAGCAGCAGTATTTGGAAAGTAAAAATTGTGGATTGGAATGATGTTACTCCTAGTCTTGTTGTCTTAGCCAGGTCGTTCGAGCTTATAGCTTTAGTACTGAAAGCTGAAACAGCGACAGTAATGGCAAGACATCTAGAGAAATGGTCTCTCTCAGACATGCGAACCGTGATTCACAGACAAATCTTTGAAGTGCACGGGGGAGAAGTAATGAGCAGAAAACAGTGGCGAAATGGTGTCGTTCTTTTGAAGTGGGCAGAGAGAGTGCTGGAAATGTATAGGTGTTTGGTCTGGAGCAACCCCCCTGCAGCTCCGATTAGGCTTCCTGTGATTCTTTCTTCTGGTGGTAGTGGATCTAATGCCACTTAGTCATACCAAGCCCGAATGAGCGGAACTCTTTCGAATGAAGGCAGAGATGAGTACATTCGTTGTTAACGAGCACCATTCAGGTGAAAGGACAACTTTACTCGAACACACACGTCACTACCCTTTTGAGGAGGTGGTCGAACTCATTCCTCCATCCGCAAGTCAGAATTGAGATCCAAATCAGAGACCGACCCATCCCTGATTCAGTACCCCCTGAGGTATAATTTGTTTTGGAAACTTGGAGGACTTTGCATTCACGACATATTTAACGTGTCCCAACTGCCATGAGCCAACACGGCGGTCTTTGGCAGAGACGGGGACAGAACTCGCTACCTTCAGGTTGCGAGACTGATGCTCTACCAACCAGGCTACCTTGGCCCGACTTTTTCTTTTACCAGGCCTTGAAGAAACACTTAAACGAAACAAGGTTCATATTAGACAGTGACTTTCAAAAACTTGTTGAAAACTTACTCAATAGCCAAGGATCTGGTTATTACCAAGACAGGTTTAACAAATTGGTCCAGCTTTGTTATAAATGCCTCAACAGGTTTGGTGATTCTGTAAAGAAGGGACCGCCACATATGCCTCTTTAATACTATTTGTATTGTGTATCTATTGTTAATACAGCATATTTCCTTTGCTTTGTAAATTTTTTATCACCCCTCGTACATTCTTTACTTTTTCAGTTTAGTTTCTTTCTTGTGTTTTCAATTATCGCCATTCTTTCTTTTTTAACTCAGATTTTACATTCTTACATTTTTTTTTCATTGTCGATTCTTCTCTTGATTTTAATTATTCACGTTCTTTTTTTCAGCCTAGATTCTGTTTTCTTTTAGTTTTTTTCAGGCCTACATTCCTTTTTGTGTTTCTATTAATGCATAAAAGAGCAGCTAGATGGACAATAGTCCTTTTCCCTTGGATCTACAGTAATTTTTTTAAAACAACAAAAATTATAATGCAAGATCTATACACCTTATATTATCCAACCTGCTCATTTCGTTTATATGTATAAGAGAAGACAATCTTCTAGTTTATTCCTTATTTACATACTGTTTAAAAAAATCTCTTACCTATTCTAATTAAATTCGTTTTGTTACTTTTACAATACTTGTTAATCTATCAAAATGATTTAAATATACAATGTAAAACTTCTACTTTATCTGCAATTAAAAGTACAGAAAACTGTAGTTCATGAAATCTAGCTGACAGAATTAATACGAATGCTATTTATGAGATAGATGAATCGTTCTTGCTGATCGTGATAAGTATTTATAAAATAAGCATCCATCGCCGTCTGTAAAGCTGAGCAGAGTTTTAAATAACCCAGCCCCTTTGTCCTGCCACACCTACATCATTATCTGATGAAAAATTCTAAGCTTCTATTTTGAGATCAAGTAGTGCATTCAATTTTTTTTTATCTTTAATTTAATTGATTTATCAATGAGCGAATAAATATAAGCACGGATAAAATTGCCGGCGTCCTGGCGTAGGGGTAGTATGTCTTCCCCTTGATCTATATGCCCCAGGTTCGGGCCCCGGTTTGGGCATAGTTGCTCTGTGTTCAATCTGTGAGATGCATGAACATTGTGCAAGCGAATGTGTGTGTCATCATTTGAGCTAGAAGTCGGACTTCTGCCCTCTGGGTGCTCAAAGGTCTTTACCCTCAGAAGCTACTGCACCCCCTTTCCATGGAAACACGGACATGATATCATCATCATCATCATGAATAAAATTAGTTGTGGAATTGTTAATATTTTAATTTATTTGTTGCAAAGATCTGCAATATTTATTATTTCAAGTTAATGCTGACTCATTATTTTCTCACTTCATTGACTAATTAGGGGTTATATATTAATATTTCCTTTTCGGTATTTTTTTTATTTTGTATTTAGCATTATAATCATCTCTTTTTATGAATTAATATATGTTTGAAATCGATTTTAGAAATCAGTTTTGATTTATTTTTTGAACTTATAATGCTTACAATTCATTGTAAGCATAATGATTATTGACGAAAAAATGAAAAAGAGTGAAAAGAATGAAGCTTAAAGAAAAAGAATGTTGCTTACAATGATTTTTTTACTTCAAAGAATACTGGCTTTTATTGTTTAATTTTAAAGTTACTTCATATTTATATAAAAACTTATATACGCAAGTACATTATTTTAAAAATTTCTTTAGAACTCTGTCAATGTGCACGAGATATTTTGAATTCCAACATTCCTGAGTTTATCCTAGATAATCAGATCTGAAATATTGTTAACAAGATAGTCTAGACAGGCACATCTCCTAGCTCATAATAAATTCTCTTTAATTTATAATAAAGTATTACCAATCAAAGATATAACACTGGAATTATGGAAATAAAAAGACTTTCTTTTTTTAAATACAAATACAAACGTATGTTTGAAAAAATATATAATTAAGTGCATTTTACCAAAAAAATGCAGGTTGATAAACAGCTTCCTTTTATAATAAAACGAGTTTCGAGATGGGGAATTCTGTGTGCAATTGATTTGTAGCAGGAAAGAGCAAGGAAAATTTATTTCGCGAGCTTAAAGAAGTATCGTGCTGTGCATGTGATCACGCGATACACATAAATGTGGCAATCCATTCCCTCTTCGAAAGCTGTTCCATCATGTCAGCCCCTATAAATCATCTATACTTATAATAAAGCTCAATGTGTTCAATGTGTGTGTGTGTGTGCGTGTGTGTGTGTGTGTGTTGGCGCTCTACAGGCCAGACCGTTGGACCTACAGCTACCAAATTTGGTACATGTATACCTTGGAGGTCCGGAATGTGCACCTCGGAGCCCTTTTTTCGAATTTTTAATTAGAATTTGAATTAATTAAAATTTAAGCGAAATTTCGACGTTTTTCCGCTATAACTTCTGAAAATATTATTACACAAACATGATTTTTATATCAATTTAAAGATAAAAAATTAGCTTTCTAATGGTATCAGTTTTTTTAATTTATAATGTAAACTTCTATTTTTAATGAATTTTTAAAGAAATATTTTAACCATGTTTTTATCACGTGAATGGATAAAATAAAAGAATGCCGGAAGTTCAAATAAAAAAAATATCATCGCAAAATAAATCTACAGAAATGCAACTTTCAGCACGTGACTGGATAAAATAAAAGAAATATAAAATGTGATATTTTCTTTGAAAAATAAATGCAAATCAAAGGTTTCTACAATCGTTTGCAATATGTATACCATTAACTCAATAAATCTTCTCGGTGAACTTGATTGAATTTTGACAGGATATGCATTGAAATCCCGACTTAATGGCATATTTATGTTATCGTTTGCAATATCTGTATCATTAATTTAATACTTTTTTTCCCTTTCTCGCTTTCTTTAAAAAAAAATATTTAATATTTTGGCAACATCATCGAAATTTTTTTTAATATTTTGGAAGCATAACCGATGGTTAAAACTGACGGATTTATAAAATTAAAGAATATTACTAGGAAAAGGTGTACTTTTAGAACTTTCCGTCCATCATCTTAAAGAAAATACTAATGTCAGGTCAATCAATGCCCGGAATTACTTCAAGGCTAATGAATATGTGATTTAATTGAAAATTTTAGAACGCTTTATTCATGGCGAACCAGCTGGTCGCCAAAGGCGGCTAGTAGAAAATAAAAAAGAGAAATGTCTCACACCCTCAATACTACACGTATGTATGTAGATAGATATAGATACGGATACAAATAAAGATATAATCACAGATACAGATACGGATA
>JAPMOQ010007347.1:868679-880957 GCA_026543055.1 Argiope trifasciata | reverse complement strand
AGATACGGATACAAATAAAGATATAATCACAGATACAGATACGGATACAAATAAAGATATAAACACAGATACAGATACAAATAAAGATATAAATACAGATGCAGATACAAATATGGATTCAAATGTATATATAAATACAAATACAGTTACGGATACAAATATAGATATAACTACAGATACAGATACAAATAAAGATATAAATACAGATACAAGTACAAATATAGATATAGATATAAACATAGATACAGACATAGATATTAATGCAGATACATATACAAATATAATATAGATATAGATACATGTACAAATATAATATTAATATACACACAGATACAGTTATAAATATAGATACAGATATAAATATATATACAGATATAGATGTAGATAGGCAAAATATCCACTCTATTATTGACCAAACTAAATTCTAAACCTTTTGAGATCGGCTTCTGTATCGATAAACGCTCTAAATAACGTTAAGAATTGTATTTTTCAATCTTTAAATCAATCAATACACTCCTGAAAAAAATTATGAAATCTAAATTTTTATGCTATACATCAATGTAACTTTTCATATTCAGAAAAATGTCACACTTAGCACTCTAATCACGGCCTATTCGAAGAAGCAGCATAAATGGATTGATGAATCTTCTCCGATGTGGTCATTGAAATATTCTAAAATCTGTCAGAAAAAAAGGATTTCCGAAACTTTATAACTCCGTCAATTTTGGTCACCAAAATGAAGATAGTCTTCAGTTTAATATATTAGTGTTATGAACCTTTTACTAAATGCAATCAGAGAACTATATCAAAATTCACGTTTTAGTTGTTTCTTACGAAATCCACTTAGTGACTTGAGCTAGGTAAAATTTAATTTTAAATGTCTATTAAGAATTCTTCCTTGTAAATTATATAACTATCTTTAAAGATATAATAGTTACATCTAGGATTATGATGACAGACGCACAGAAAGATGTAAGACCTCTAAAATGTTACGAGTTTGATGTCAGTCAAAAAATACTTAGTTGAAGGGGCAAAATTACCTATAAATGGTGTTATTAGTAGAATATATCAGAAGTTTCCAAAGGATGAGGGAATATTCCGAGGAAAAAATCATACAATTGAAGGGTTTGCTGCTAAAAAGAAGTAACTCCAGTTAAAGTTTGCAGAAAACCGGCGATAGCAGCAGGAGCTAACTCTATATTGCAACAAACCAAAGAGACAAAAGCTCCGTCATTTGAGTTAACGCTAGAACTAACGATTGGAGCTGCTTCTTTCTGGCACCAAACATACTAGTTTTTATTTTACAATATGATAGCACAAATAACTACAAATTCTTCTAACTGGAGCTACGTGTTTTTTCAGCAAGCCTTCAATTGTTTCCCTTAATTAAGGAACTCTGAATTTATGTAAAAATTTATGTATTATCTTAATTCGTGTATTTTCTGAAAGAACTTATCAGTGAATATAATATTGCATTAGGCAAGAAACTAATGAGACCAACTGCACCATCGCTTGAGTTAACGCGAAAACTAACGACTGAAGCTATATCATTATGGAACCAAACGAACAAGTTTTTAATTTACAACATGATAGTACATGTAATTCCGAATTCCGCTGATTGGAGCTACATCCGTTTTGCAGTAAACCCTTCAATTATAGAATGTAAGTGCTTTTTTGACAATTTTTCAAGTCAAATATGCCAAAAAGACGGAAAATTTGTATGTTGTCCCTAGGAGCTCTTCATACATCTTCTGGTACTTGCACTTGATTTCCATGAAGAGTAATAAATTTTATTGATCTTAATCAATAAATATATGTGCAATTGAGTTGAAATTATATGCATTTCAATTATCTCACGAATAATATTGTACGAAAGCGAGTATTTTCAGTTAGGTAATATAACAGTATTAAAACCGAAAATCAAATGACAGATTGCATTTCAAAGTAATTGATATCATATACATTTTACTTAATAACCAATAAAAGAGTATAAAATAAAAAGCGCCCATTTTGTCAGTCTGTCATCAAATGTCAGTTTTTTAAGTAATTAACAATTTCGACCTCTTCGGAAAACTTGTATCTAAATTGCCATAAAGAAAAATATGCATATTATACAAACAAATTAATTAATTATAAATATAATAATTGTCATTAAATAAATTCTTCACAACGCTAGAGGCTGTACTGTTTCCATGAAGAGTATACAATTCAAAAACAGTTAATTGGTTAATGGCGTAATCATTTAAAAACTGACTAAAAAGTAGATTATTTTATTTTCGACTCTTTTTACTACTCTTTTCTACTCTACTACTATTTTACACTCTTCAATCATTAATTTATAATCCCTTATAATAAATATTATGGAATAGTGATGTCAATTGTTTCACTAATTTGTTATGGAAATAATTTTTTGTTAAATTGAGTAATTAAATTCTAATAATGACAGAATGAAGTATCATCAGGAATAATGAATCATCATAATGAATTCTAATAATGGAATATCATCAGGAACTTATTCCAGTAGAAGGCTTAGGTACCTCATTAGGAGGTGAAGTCTCCATCTTAAAACTCCCTAATTGTAGACATGAAACAAGTGAAATGAAATAAAAACATATAAAAATTATTCGCCTTTCTTTTTTTATGTGTGAATCGACGCTAGAATCGCAAGAAAATTACATTTATTCATATCTGAAAGCAACACTCCATAAAAACGAAAAAAACGTATGTATTATTTTGTAGAAAGTAATTAAAGAGTTAAAATCAAAAAAAGATGTCATTATCAACTCAATTAACGAATGGAGTAAAATATAACTACAGAATCTCACGCTGTATAACAAATAGCTTTTCAATTATTTTTAATCAAATTTCTACCGAATTTCATATGAATTATCAGCACAAATTATCGCCTTAAATAGAAAAACTCCCCTCAAGGATTCATTCTACATAATGGCTATTTAATCAAAAAAAACACTCGCCAATCATTTGTATAAATCGAAATCGAGTCTGCTAAAAGCCCCATCACGTAAACTCATCCAAAAGGCGCCAGTTCATACGTAAGAAACCCCCTCGCTTCTTGATCCCAATCTAATACTAGCTTATTAAATTTGTCGTAACAAAGTTGTATTTCGTTAAACCGTAATTGTAATTCACTGGAAAATGAGCTTTTTATTAAATAAATTATTCATCGTCCCTGTAATTTTGCATAATCAAATAACAGCAGCAAATTCTTGCTGCGCTTCGGGAAGATGGCGGGCATCGATTTGCTGTCAGTCTCGCCAAACGAGACTTGACTTCAAAGAATGAAGGGAGGGAAGAAAAAATGAATGCAGAGGGATGGAGGGTTAGGGGGGGTCTCTTCGGTAGGCGTAATGAGTTACAGTAATTGCATTAGCCATTGGACGTCGGACAATACATCAGGCTAGCGGCGATGTCTTTTCCAGTCGCTTGGTCATGCCGTCAGGCTAAGCTGGATCTCTTCATTCTTTCATGTTTACATCTATGTTTCTGCTTAGGATAATGGAGGCCACTTTTGATTAGTTTGTCACTAGTGATGAATAACAAATTTTAATTGAAAATTTACATTATCATTAAAAAATGGTCAGATATTTTATTATTTAACTATCAATAACAAGATATAAATTTCATAAATATTTGAAATTTTAATATCAAAAAAATCAATAAAAGGGGTTCTCTCAAAACTTTAAATCTCTGTTTCCGCTTAAGATAATGGAGGTCAACTTTGTTTAGTTTGTCACTAGTGACGAAAGACAGGTTTTAATTCAAAATTTACGTTGTCGGGAATGCACATATCCTTTAAAAAATGGCCTGATATTTTACTATTTAAATATAAATAACAATCTATGCATTTCATAGATTTTTTAAAAATTTTAATAGCAAAAGAAAAATTAATCCTCGAAACTTTAGATCTCTGTTTCCGCTTAGGATAATGGAGGCCAGTTTGATTTAATTTGTCAGTAGTGACCAACAACAAATTTTAATTAAAAATTTACGTTACGGGAATTAACCTTTTCCGCAAAAAATGGCCATGTATTTTATTATTTAATTATAAATAACGAGATACACATTTCATAGATTTTTATAAAATTTAATATAAAAAGAAAAATCAATGGGAGGGGTCCCATCAAAAATTTAAATCTCTGTACATCTCTGTTTCTGCTTAGGATAATAGAGCCCACTTTTGTTTAGTTTGTCAGTAGAGATGAAAGACAAATTTTAATTGAAAATTCACACTGACGGAAATAAATCTCTCCTAAAAAATGGTCAGGTATTTTATTATTTAACTTTTATTATTACTATTATTTAACAAGATATACATTTCACAGATTTTTGAAATGTTAATAACAAAAGAAAAATCAAGCCTCGAAACTTTACATCTCTGTTTCCGCTAAGGATAACGGAGGCCAGTTCTGTTTAGTTTGTCAGTAGTGACGAACGACAAAGCTTAACTGAAAATTCGCATTGTCAGGAATGAACCCTTCCTTAAAAAATGACGAGGTATTTTATTATTTAATTATAAATAACAAGATACACATTTCATAGAATTTTATAAATTTTAATATCAAAAGAAAAATCAGTGGGAGGTACCCCATCCAAATCTGGTGGATCAACTTTATGGAAAACAAAATGTCTAAGATCAAATTAAAAAATTTGTGCGGCTTCTGCACGACAACGAAAAAATAATCTCCAAAGATCGTAGCCCTGAACAAACTTTTGTATCGTTCTTCAATCAAGCGCTTCTCCAAATAATATTAACTTCATCACAGTCCCTAAACTCATACTCCCCATTCAAACATCCTTTTTCAATATTGCATTGTGTCTAGTTGTAATTTTGTGTACCGTATGCAAGCTTAAATTTTTTTCTTCTTAATAAATTTCGCCTCGTCTATCCATTACTCGAGCTTGGAATCCCTAGGATTCCAAATTCGAGGATATTCTGTGGCGAAAAGAAAAGAAATTCTGCTTGAACTTTTGGAATATTGCTCATATTTTTAATCCAATCCAACATGTGGAACGGTGAGATTTAAGAAGTATAGATTATCCTTCTCCCTTCTCTAATCTTTGATCAATCAATAAAAATGTGGCTTTTAAAAATCAAATATACTGTTGATTTCAAAAAGATTCAAATTACTTTATTAGAATCATACCACTTATGACAAAATATTCTCGAACCACTAACCCTCGTTTCAATTTTGAACAAATATTATTAACATCCAATTTTTTCTAATCTTCCAGCATAGGAAATATACCTGAAAGAAAAATTTGAAAAGAAAATAGGCAAAATCTCAGTTCTTGGATTTTGGCACTTTCCATACTTGAGACTTCTCTGAGATCAAAAGATACATTTTTAGAATTATTTATGCCTTGAATATGGTCCTTCAAATTCACTTTATGGTAGATGGATGAAATTCGGTATATCTATTTACAGATTTTTCATACATTTTAAGCAAAATTCATACCCAATAAGTTCGTCTTTCTTTTTGTGTATTCGGATGAAAGTGAGCAAAATAACTGAGAATTGTATACAACAAAATAGTTAAAATTTGCTGAATAGTTTAAGCTTGAAAAGTGTTGATCCATATCAAAGTTTGAACCTAACCTGTGAAAGAGTTCCCATCTATCAATCCGTACATTTGCGTGCATGTAAACACTATAATCCAAAAAACACAATTGCTTAGGTAAAAGCAATTTCGTATGTAATCTTACTTCTAAAATTTAAATTATTTCTTAAATTTTTATTTTCTTACGTTTAGCAAAAAGGCATTCAAAATCCATGCTCGTTTTTTCTTCATTTTGCCAGGGAACGATATGAAGTTCATGTCGTTCGCTGCCATGAACGTTCAAGTCGTTCGCTGACATGAACGTTCATGTCTCGGGAAATAAATCGCCAATTCACGAAATAAAGCCAGATTCACTCGAAAAATACATCTTTCATATTTACTGCTCGCCAAAGCCATGCAATAAGTATAAGCAAGTTCTATCTTTTTTTTACTATATGACCAAGCATATAACTGGAAATAAAACTCTGGGCATTTATGTTGCGTATTCTTGCTTGATGTATGTAATTTTTATACTTACGGAAGGAGGATAGCACCTTTATAAAAGGAGAATAACAACTTTTAGGAGGAACTTTGAAACTTATTTTTATGACTAGAAATTATTTGAATGGAAACGAATTGTTTCAAATGCTTTAAACTTGATACGATATATAATAATGCAACAAACTTCTAATTAAACGTTCATAATTTTGACACAATTATTGCATCTAAACTGAATGAAAATTTTTCAAAGTGGAATTTTAAATATAAGAATTTTTAATAACGCATCTTATACCAGATTTAAATTACAATAGGTATAAATTCTTCGAAAATAAAATTTTCATTTAATATAAACTGAAGGACAAATTAAAATAAACGACTGAATATTTGTTCAGAATTTATACTATATAATAGAAGTTTCTAAGCTCCCAAACTATTCTAAATGCTATCTCTATTCAACACTATGGAGATTATTCAACTTTTAAAACATCTGGGTTTTTTTGAAAAATTAGTTCTAGATCCGTTTAATAATGTTACAAATTCAATTAAAATCAAATTGCATTTCAATTAAACGAAACCTATTTAATTTTCTCTCGGGGATTATAAATCGATTAATTTTGTAATATTTAATTCCCTTTTCAATTACTTACATTTTTCGTTCAAACTAGAATTAATTCCTGGTGGAATTCAAAACGGAACGTTGTTTTTCGTATGAAATGAGTTAGCAGTGAGCCTTTCTAGCTGGCTAGTTTTGGTATCGAAAAAAAATCATTTTAAATTAATGCAATAAAAGGTTTTCTTTCGTATTCAATTGTTGAATGACACTGGACTGAAACAATGGATTATTATTTTATATCGATCATAAATTATATTTGAATTAGTTTTGGTTAGTTTAAACTAGTTTTGAGTTTATAAATTATGTTTACATTTAGTGGTTGAATTTATAGCAATTAATATGTAGTTCATATTTAGTTTGATAAAAGTATAATTTAAAATATTAGTTTACATTGATAATTATAATTAATATTTTGTCGAACTTAAAAATTCGTTTAATGAAATTTAGCATAGTTTCACAGTCTGTACTGACTATATAGACTGTACCGTACTACATTTATCGAAAGGTGTCATGACCATCAGCGCAGATATATCTAAAACAAACGTTAAAAGAAGTGCATAAGATATTTTCCCATGTATATTTCTCATAAAGGATCCTGGTAATAAGTGGACATGTTTTTTAAACAAACGTTAAAAGAAATCATGAGATATTTTTAGATATTTAGCAGAGTTTATCTGTCATAAGGGATCGTAGTCGTTAGTGTAGATATATCTAAAAAAACGTTAAAAGAAATCATAAGTATTTTTCGATGTTTAACGTTTCATTTTTTCGATATTTAACGTTAGATTTCGTTTTTTTTTTTTTTTTTCCTCAAAAGGTCTTAATAATAACTGGTGAGAAATCTAAAGCAAACATTAAAAGAAAATTTTAGGATATTTTAGAGAAATTTAACAGTTTATTTTACATAAGGGGTCATGGTCATTAGCGCAGACTTTTCTAAAACAAGTGTTAAAAAGAGAGCATATGATAAATTTCCAAATTTTAACACAGTTTATTTGTGATAATGAACCATGGTCATCAGCGCAAGTATATCTAAAATAAACGTTGAAAAAATATCATAAGATATCTGTTCAATAATTAACATAGGATAAAATATATTTTCGATATTTAACTAATGTTTTTCAAAAAGAATCTAGGTCATCATTGGAGATATATATAAAATATATTTATAGATATATATAAAAGGTATCATAAGATATTTTTAGATATTTTACATAATTTATTTGTCATAAGGCAGGTGCAGTGTTTATCAGTGCAGGTAATCTAACGCAAACGTTAAAAAGAGAAAATAAAACAATTTTTTGATATTTTACGTTAGTTTATCAAATATATTATATACACTTAAGCAAATGACTTAATACAAAATTACTCACTATTTTCCAAAAAAAAAAAAAAAAAACTGTATAAGACGACTTGGAAAAATTTGAAATTCTATAAAGGTACCACTAATCGTAGTAATCTTCAAAACACTTCAATTCATAATGTGTCAAATCCACTCTACTTTATCTCATTTTGCTGTGTCACTTCATAATAGAAAACTTACGACCTGTAAGCTCATTAATTGTATTAGCGTTATTAATTCAAGTAATATTAAACTCCTGGCAAAAAATTCTCGGAGCATTTGTGTGTATTTAAAACAGGAACTAGCTTCAGAGGCCAACCCGAAACCTCATTTCATGAAGTCTCTAATGCAAGTGATATCCTCTACTTGGGTTTGAAATTGTGGGTATTGGATTAGGTCGTGAACGCCATAAGTACTCGGATTCTTATTTTCACGTTTGAGAATTGTGTGCTTCCTAATTTTTTTGGAATCTGGTTTAAAGTGCATAATTCATTAAGGAATTTTAAATGCAAATTAAATTATTTGTTAAACGAAGCAGTTTTTTTTTCACAGGGAATCTACGAAAAATAGAACAATGCACTGTATTTTGAAAAATGCTTGATAAATCTATATTAATGAAATTTATTATTCATAATACATGTTTTATTCGGTAAAGGTATGTCAGCGGGTCAAATCTGCCGGTGGGTTTGTAAAGTGCCATAAGTAGCAACAACTATTGCTTATCTTATGAAGAAGATTTACTCATAAGGTAATCAACATTTCGCTTAAGATTCTGACACCTCAAAAATATTTTATTGCCTAAAATTTTTACCTAATTTAGAAAAATGTAAAAATTAAATTACTCTGTTGGTTACACAGAAGGCCAGTAAAAAATACTAAAAATATCTTGACACGCAGGCTCTTTCAGCAAAGCTTGAAATGAACTTCAAGTTTCATCAAAATTTCCTTCAGAATTAACCCTTTGCACTCGAATGGTGCCTCTCATTCACCAATCAAGATGTTGCATTATTTGGACGTTTTATTTATTTAGTTTTCTGTTTTGATTGTTAAAAACTCTTACAGAATGTTAAAAAGATGTAGGCTAATTTTTCAAAGAAATTCGACTCACAGTTATTTTTCATATTAAAAAAAACAAATCTTTGTTTTAGGTGAATAATTATGCATCGAATTTCTTCTTCAAATGCAAAGGGTTAAGGATTACGCCAACTGTATTTGGAAACCAAATATCAGCTTCCTTTGAATTTAAATCAAATATCGCCTCCATAAAACTCAAAATGCGTGTATGTCCCAACTTGCACACGCTGAAGATATCATCGAATTGAAAATCAAATATATGCGATAGGATCGTCCCCTTGGGTACGCGTTACACCTCAGAGCTCGATTCTATATGCATAGAGCGGGAAGCAGTGCATGGATTCGAATATCGCAAACAAATTCCATCTTTTTATATCGATGTAAAGATATGTGGATCTTCCAGCTGATACAACCCGTCTTTTATTGGCTTGCTCTATGTTCCTTTAATGTAGTGTCCTGTAAGATACAAAGATAGAAATTCGGTAGTCCGTAAAAGTTTTGTTGATTCTTTTCTAGCTCTAAATGAAGCATTTTAATCCGTCTTTGGTCATTTAGAGAAGAATGTGCATTTTTTTAGAAGGATTGAGTATGCACAGAGCTGCCGCAGAATAAATCGCTGGGAGTCATCGAATAAAAATGGAGAGTACAGCCAAAGCTCACTTAACAAGTTCGTCTCATAATGAGTGATTCCATAACGAGTAAAATAAAATGTAAAAAAATATGACTAGCCTAAAGAGCGATGTTTATCATATCAAGTGTAGAAGAAAGAATATGTTGAATTAGTGTTCAAGATATCGAAAACAAATTCAGACGAATTACTTTGCGACGATTATACTTCGCGAAGGAGTATCCCATAGAAAAATTATTATACCTCCTAATTCCTTGAATAGACGATTTCGCAAAAGTGGAGGAGTTTCGAATCCGAATATATATACATAATTTCTTTTTATAAAATTATTTGTTTAGGTCAGCAACTTTTATCTATCACCCTCACCCTGGGAATCGCTGACTTTAGAACTTTACAAAGCATTTCTTGAATTAATTAAGTAGATAACTTGGAATAGGATCAGAAAATAGGATAATATTTTAGAATGACTTTGATAAGGGCTAAATTAACTCAAACACTCTTTGAAGAAGGGTGCAATTTGGTATATGCTCATAGTAATAAATCCGTAGATTCCAGTCAAATTCTGAATTAAACTCTTTTTGACACAAGTCTGTTTATCCAGTGGTATTATTACAAGCAATATTGATATTTACAAATCTTAAACGGCCATATAGGTAGCATTTGGTACAAATGTTCAGCGTGTTAATTGTATCAAATATCGATTTATATATATCTAAGGGCTATTCTTCTATTGAATTACACTTTTGCATGCACGTTAACACAGTAATTCAAAAAGAAGGACAAGTAAATGAAATTTGGAACTTCTCTTAACGATTTTCTACAGTAGCTTGATGACTATAGTACAGTAGTTTGTTGTGTTGCATATAAAATTTCTATTCCAAACGATCTGAAAAAAAAAGCCCCCAAAATAAAAATTCCACTTTCTGTTAATTTTGAATTGATAGCCTACCATCTATTAATCCCTAAAAAAACTTTTTTGGCAATAGTATTGACTGGAATTGTGCCAATGTGTACGTTGAATTTCGCCAAGAATCGAACTCGCGACCTTACGATTTCCAGTCGTGTAACCTTTCCGCTTGATAAAAGTGATCATCAATGTTTAGAGGTTGTTACTGGCTTATTAAGATACCACTACAATACTCCCCAACCAGTGAGTCTGCACAGAGACGAACGATTTTATAGCGTCAAGTGATATGGCGATAGAGGAGCGTGTTTCAATATCGCCAAGCTTTATGGTGAGTGAAGAGAGTGTTTCGGTAGCGTCAAGTGTTATGGTGTGTAAAGATAGTGGTCATTGTCTGAGGTCACCAATGTCGCGGTTTTGTATTGTAGTGTCGCGCCATGTGGAGATCGAATTCCGCCAAGGGTTGTACTCGTGAACATATCCGCGTTACGTGTAGGCGCGTAACATATCCTCAAGGCAAAAGGGATTACCAAAGTTTAGTGGTTGTTACTGACTTATTAAGATACATCTTCTTATTTTCTTTAAGACAAATGGAAGAAAATACCACAGCCTGTCATTCAAACACTTCTGGGAAGTATGCCCTGCAGGTTAAGGCAGTAATGGCCTTTGGTAGAGGATCTACCAACTATTGATATTAATTAATTGTGTTTGTCACTTTATTCACAGGTGCCCAGTTACTTTTTGGTAAATAATGTATTTTTGCTTAGAACTTTAAGCCAGTTAGCGATTTTCAGAATTATTATCGTATAACAATTTTCCTAAAAGGATTGGTTCAGCTCTTTATCCACCAGATAAAGATAGTGACTTGGTAAAAGGATGAATAATTGGATTCTGATAGATTAATTCCACTCTTGCCGAGATTAATTTTGATGTCAATTTCTTAATAGCTTAATGGCTGATTTTCATATTTTATTCCTCCCGATTTGCTTTCCAAGAAAAAACTTTATTGTGGGATTAACTTCACTTTAAACATCTGCGTTCCAATAAGATTAAGAATCCATTAAGACTAAGGGCATCATGCAGTTATTTTATTCATTAAACTCAACTCACCTTTCTCAACTCTTTTCTAGAATCACACGCAATTCCTATAATTCTATTTGAAAATTATTCTAAACCAATAAAATCTCATTAATGCATGCAGGTTTAGAAGTTCAATTTTGTTTTTCTTTATTTATATCATAAATTAATAAGAAGATTCATTATGGTATCCAATTAGGTAGTAAATTTACTTTGTCCAAAATAAAACTGTTATCTGAAGATAATACCTAAACTTTCTACATTCTAAATCAGACTTTGTTTTTAAGATACGTAAGATGGAATTATAAATGCCATCGTCCTGGCCTTCTGACATGTGAAAGAGGGGCATGTAAAAAGGGGTTTAGCAAGTGCGTGGGTGAGGGCCATCTTCATATGAGCTAAAATCAGACTTCTGCCCTATCTGCGTTCAGGGATCTTTACCCTCAGAAACTACAGCACCCCTCTTTCCCCGATCTCTTAGGCTTGGTTTTAATTGATATTCATTCCAAAGGGAATGAGATACAATAAGAACATTGTGTGTGTGTGTGTGTGTGTGTGTGTGTGTGTGTGTGTGTGTGTGT
>JAPMOQ010007347.1:849192-863009 GCA_026543055.1 Argiope trifasciata | reverse complement strand
ATGAGGTACATGGTATAACTAATGGTGTGGATGAGGCGCCCTAGTTAATAACAGTCGGTAAAGAGAAGGTACTCTAATGTAACTAATGATATCGACGTGATTTACAAATCCAATAATGATTAATGGGATGGACGTCGTATACTGGTATAAAATTTGGTTTTTGCTATAAACCCAATAAAATAGTGATATGAATGAGGTACTTTAGTATAACTAATGATTCTAAGCAATATCCTAATATAATAACTAACGGTATGGACGAGGTACCTAGCATAAGGATTAATGACATGGAGGAGAAACATGGTATAACTAATATTATAGACGGGGTACCTAGTATAATAATTAATGGTATGGATGTGGGTATGGAATAACTAATGGTATTGATAAAATGCCCTGATTAATAACTATTGGTACGGAGAAGATGCTCTAATGTAGTAACTGATGGTATCTACGTGATCTAATAATTAATGGGATGGACGTCGTATCCTGGTATAATAAAATTTTGTATGGTTATATACCCATTATTATAATTAGTGGCATGAATGAGATACTTTAGTATAACTAATGGTATGAAGCAATACACTAGTATAATAACTAAATATGGACGAGATACTCTAATATAATAACTAATGATATGGACAAGGTATCTTAGTATAATAAAGAATGGTATGGACGACCTGCCCTAACGCAATTGATGATATGGAGGAGGTACACATATATATAATTACAAATGATATTGATGTGATATCCTGTATGTTAGCTAATGATATTAATGAGGTATCCTGGTACAACAATAAATGGTATGGGTATAATCCAGTATAATAGATAGTGGTACTAACCAGGTACCTTAATATGACTAATGGTATGACGCGATATCTAATATAATAAATATTAATATGGGCGAGTTAATTTAATAGCTAACGGTATGAACGAGGTACACTAGTATAATAGATGGTACTGTTATATAGTTATTAACGGTGTAAGATACCCTGTTATGATAATAAATGGTACGAGCCATATGCTTCAATATATGGTTCCTATAAATTGATGGTGTAAACGATATTCCCTAATCTAACAACTAATGGTTTAAACGTGATACCCTAATGTAACAACTGATGGTATGAGCGAGGTACCCTAATATAAAAATTAATAACATGGACGAGTTACCCTAATATAGTTATTCATTTAATTAATTTATTTATTACTTAATAAGGACAAGGTATCTTAATAAAAGTTCCTTCCACTCCACATTAAAATAACAGAGCCTGGATAAGGCCATGAACATTATGAGTATTCAGATTTTATATCAGATTTCATGAATCAACTATAAACTATATAAGTTTCATCGCAATTGTATGAAGGTTTAGGACAGCATAAGATACATACAGACAAACAATCATTTTTATTTATATAGATGAAAGTTACTGTCATAATAAACTTTTCATGGCGTACTGGGGTTCGAAATCTGTTAAGTGAATTGTAGCGTTGTCATAACAAAAAAAGAAAAAGTAGGGTTAAAGAGCAAAGGTAATAATATCAAGAGTCGTGCCATTCCTAGTGTTTATGAGGACTCCTATATTCTTACTTTTCTTTCTCGGAGTACTGTAAAGTAAGCAGAAAGAAGTACAACCGTTCCTTGACAATCCAATTTTAGTAAAACTCTTACTCCAAGAAATATTAATCTACTTAAATCATTTGCTTGTACCTCAAACCTGTAATAGTAAACAAATAGACAAGCACTCAAAGAATAGGGTCCGAAAATTCATCCAAACATTTTGAAACAAAAACCCAAAATTCCTTCATTCCAAAATTCTGAAATATCTTAAGTTACTTGGTGCATAAAGTATCCGAGTATGTTCGAAGGAAATTTTTGAAAAATTGGATTTTTAAAAAATAATGTAAAACTATGGTATTTAGATATATTGCCAATTATTATACAAAATGCTATAAAGACAACAAAATATATTTGAAAATATAATATATATTGAGAAATAGAAAGATTTTTTGTAAATTTTAATGATATTTTTATAAAGGCTTATTTCCGTTTTTTATGCAACTGGAAGAAAATAATTTTGATTTCGTTTAATTCTTCTTGTTCTATTTTATATTTTTTTTATACAAAATTTTTTAAAAAATCATTTTTTTATATCAGTACTGCGTTTTATTGCAAAACCCCTGAATTTTTAACCTTTCAATTGTCTACATTTGATTGAAGTATATTTAATTGATTTTGAATATAAGGAAGAGATATGAACTATTTTATAAGCTGAAATAAAATTTTGAATATGCGAGATATCACAACATAAATTAGATGAAAAATTGAAGAAATATATCAATAAAAAACAGAGCCAAAAATCATTATAGCTTTTTTTTTCCTTATTTGGTAGTCAGATTTCTAGGTTCGTTTAATTTCCTACAAATAATATATATTCATACAATTTCTGTTGATCCATTACTGATATACTTTGCCTTGCTTCCAGATCCAACCATTAAAATATATATATATTCAATAAGATTCACAAACAAATACGTTTCCTTCCAAAAATAGAAATGTTGGAGGCCGAAAAACTGCTCCGTTTATAGATTTTCCTTTCTTTCAAAAAAGAAAAATACTTTCCACGTAGATGTTAAAAAAATGGAAAGCCTACAAAATACCATTTTGCTTATCTGTTTGAATATTTAGCGTATTTCTATGCTTGAATTTTAGAAACAGGCATGTCCGGTTACTTTTTTTTCAGAGCGAATGTCTTTTTATTTTATAAAAAATGTCAATTTTCTTCATTGTTTTTTTTTACATGATACATAATCCATGATGACCCAATAGTTTTAACAGCTTTTATATTTGCTAAAAAATTTACTTAATGTAAAATTTGAAAATTTTAATTAAACAGTAAGAAAAAGATAATTAGTCTATATATAATTTATTAGGGATTATCTTTGTTTTCTTTATCTTTTTGAATGAGTGTGTACGTGAGTGCGTGTGCGTTGGCGCTGTAAAAGTTTGATCGTTTGGCCTTGAACTACAAACTTTTCATATACATTCCTTTGAGTGTAAATATATATATATATATTGGATGAAAATTTTAAAATTTCGATTCCAAATCTTATTAAGTGAAAATTAAACAATACGTTGTCATTCGGCTGTAGCTGGTGGCAATATGACAGCACAAAAATTATTTTTAAATCGTCATAAATTTCACGTTTCTTTTTAAAGGTGTGTATTATTTTGCCGCATCACTTTGTTTCCACGTTTAAAAATATGTAAAATATATTTTTCGACATTCTTTATTACGCAAAATTATTTAATATGCATGAGCACATTCTGCTAACCTTTGAAAAAAAATAGATTTTAACAGAGTGCTGCTATCATACTAAAAAAATTAAAAGATTAACTAAATGCTTACTAGAAAATTAGAATAGAAAGGAGTAATTTTTAGTACGTGTCCCTCTATGAAATAAAATAAATAAGCAACATTATAATTTCTCAACAAAGGTTTCTCTGAAGTTTTCGGATAGTTAAATTATTAATTGAATAATTCTGTGCTATTTATGGCAAACGCAGTTTAATATACTCAAGATATCAACTCCAATTGGGCACAACGACTGATTCCTAAAACTTTCAATATCAAGAATATATATTAATGCTCTAAAATAAGTAATTGTTTTTTAAGCGTTTACGTTTATATTTTCAAAAATTTCTAATGTTTTTCCAACACAAATAGTTTAATAACTGAAAAGATCATTTTACTATCAGCTCTGTTGGATCTTAATTGCATACCGAATCAGTAATCGCAGAGTTTGTTGACTTTTCGGCGACAAATTTGACTACTTTGGTGATAAAAAGGGTATTACTGGAAACTAAGAATTTTATTGATTTAACTAATAGAAACCGAGATATATTTGACTGTTAGATAACTTTTCCTTCAAGTCTCCTGGGTTTATAAAAGGCCTGCAGTCTCAAGCCGAAGATAGTCCTGTATCGAGTAGGCGAAAGAATCGTTTGAGCTACAAAGCGAGTCAGTAGCTAATCTCAGGTGTTGTTTAGTTTAGTTTAGTTTAGTTATATTAATGTCCCGTTTTAAAGCAACACGAGGACTATTTTGGGACGGACCTCGTCATTTTGAACCACGGTCAGATGAGGAGGACGACACATGAACTGACACCCCCCTCTCCACACCAGCAGGAGGACGTTTGGCCTGACAGGTTTAACGTGCAAGAGACCCCCTCACACGCCCGTTCTTCGGTGGAACCGAGTCTCGAACCTGAAACCCTCCGGTTCCGATGCCGAGACCTTACCACCAGGCCACCGCGGACCTTGAGGTGTTGAGGGGAACTCTAGTGATTGCTGAACCAAACTGTTCAGCAATCGTTAGAGTTCAGCAATTGATCGCGTGGCCGAATCAGTAATCTCAGAGCTATCCCTTGGAGTGCGAATTTGGAAGCTTTGGTGACAAAAAAGATATTACTGGTAACTTTGAGAATTGAATCGATTCAGCTAATGGAAACTGAGATATATTTGACTGTTAGAAAACCTTCCCTTCTCACTTCAGGCAGTCTCAAGCTGAAGATAGTCGTGTATCGAGCCATGAAAAGAATCGTTATATCTACGTAGTAAGTCAGCAGCGAAACTAAAGCGTTGAGTGGAACTCTAACGATTACTGAACCGAGCTGTGTGCCGAGCATAGCTCGGAAGTAGCATCGAGTGTTGTTATGATTAACCAGTCGTCTAGTAGTGAGCCCACAGTTGGATACAGCTAAAGCAAGGAGATAGTGGAGAATTGAAGGCGTTTGGAAAGACTGCAGAATTTAGTTGCATAGATTCGTTCCTCCTGCAGAATTCTACATGACTGCTTCGTGTGCTATAGCTGTTATTACTACAGACTACTATTTGTGGGTTACTTTTTGTTGTAGTATGTCGCTTGTGTGGGGATTTGTAGTCTGTGTATTCATATCTTCGTGTTTAATAGAAGACAGTTTGTCACTAAACGACTTTCACCATCAATCAACAAATTGAAAAAAAACCCGAATTTTCTTAATAATATATATTCTGAGGAATTTCTGAATTTTGAAGAAACTATTGCAACTCGTGATTCATGTAATATTCTTTCAGAGTTCTCAATTTAATGTTAAACAATAGTATAAAAATATTTTCCTTTAAAATTGATTAAACATAGAAAATATATTTATACCAAGAAATGTTTAATATAGTTTAAAAGATAATTTTTTAAAACTAAGATGGTCTAAAATTATTTGCACTATAATATTTTCGGAAGTGACTGCAAAAAACGCTAAATTTTTAGGAAACGTTTAGTCAAAATTTCAAACCTATCGGACTGGTTCCCCTAAAATTTTCTCCCATACCCTATAATAATACTGTTACCTCAGAGAAAGACTTGCATAGCATCCACGTACAATAGCTCCGAAACATTAACGCTTAGCTTAAATTTAGCATTTTTACTGAATCTGTTGCGTCTCCTTGGCGAGTTATTTGGTGGTGAATCCTTGGTTACTAGAAGCGGTAAATAGATACGAAAATATTTTGCTGATTAATACTTTAGATGACAATATTATGCTTATGACCCTCCCGAAAGTGCTAACAATATGTTGTCGAAGCTGTATTTGAATCAAATGTAGTGCATAAGAAACTTACAGACAAGCATTCATCTTTAATTATATAGATATTCTTTAATTGCATGTTTTCATAGCTTTAGAAGTCATCGATCCAACGGGGATGCCTAACAGATATTTTCCTCGCCTGTGGTCATGTTTGGAATAATCTGATGACCCACGGTCATTACATCATGTGTTGTGATGTATAGAGGGCTGCGGCGTACATTCCAATGATTCGACGTTGCGATCATCACGGAGCGCTAATGGAGAGCGACAAGCACTACCCGGGCACTTACTCAGAAATTGTCCGGATGAGGGTGACTGTCGCCATTTTCGAGGTGTACATTCCACCAACATGCTCATTTCATTAATCCTATTAGGTTCTCTCAATTTTGAACTGATGATGCATTATACTAACCACATCAAATGAGCAGCGCTAATTCGATTTTTAATTTATATAAAAGATCAGGGATCCTTAAACGGCTTACTGCGGTTTCAAATGGAGTCTTGAAAGCTCTAAATCTCTTTCTTTCAAACTATTCCATATTTATTGGCAAAAATAATTTGGAAAGTTACAATCCTTCGTTATTATTTTGGTGATTCTGATCTTCTCTTCTATTTAGGGCTACTTGATTATAAGAATTGCGTTCTCTACTATTGATTGTAGTTACATCAAGTACGTAAGCATCATTTAATATCCCAGCAATCTTTATATTATATTGTGTGTGTACGTATATATATATATAATATATATTTATATATATATATATATAAATATATATATATATAATTATATATATGTAGGAATTGGGTGGGATAGAATGCCCATCCAACCACATTTAATTCAGTGTCTAGGGTCACTGAATGAAGAAAAAAGAAGCTTTTGAACATGAAAGAAATTTATTTACAGTAAAGAAAAAGACATTTACAATTACGACAGGACTATTTACAATAGAGAAAATAAAAAAGTAAAAAGGATTTACTTATAGATGCCGCCAAGAGTTTCATGGCGTTTCGTTTTTTAAAGATACATGATCGGAAACGATACGAATCCTCTCTAGTCCCCGTCCGGAGAGCGAATGCGCAGTTCACTTTTTCTCGAATTCTTACGTCACGCGTTTTGGACTATGGTTCAGCCATATCTAGTGATACACGTAGCGACATCTATTGCAACAAAGTGGAAAAATATTTAACAGCAGAACTAAATATTTAACAGCAATGGCCGCTGATTAAATCTCTACAACTCGGCCAATCCTAATAGAACGATGACCTCATCGTTGTTTACATACTGACATTCAAGACTGATGTTAAATCAAACTCGGCCAAACTGTTACAAAAAACAGCAAATCTAAAATTCACTTTAAGTATATCGATTGCTAAGAGAAAGGTACATAATATTAGCAGTAATAATTTGCTTATTACATCACTGGAAAAAACATCGAAAATATAAATGCAAAAATTTAAAAGTTCAATACAAAATGAAAATATAATACACGGAGCATGAAAAAATGTGCATATTCATTGAATTGAAATTGTTAGAATATTAAAATATACATAAAAATGAAATATATAACACAATAAAATAGCTAATTAACTATTGCGCTGATTGCGTTTTATTCAGCCTGGTGAATAAAATTTCATCATATCAGCGGATGATGTGGTAATATGAGGACCTTCATGATCACCTACTTTCTCAACATCATACCGATCTCTCGGTTTTACTCTGACAATTTTATATGGTCCTAAAAACCTAGGTCTTAATTTAAGTCCAGTTCCGAATTGAGTTCGTTGAATGGCCACCAAATTCCCTTTCTGATATACTGGGGCTTTCTTGCGCTTTCTGTCGTATTTCTTCTTATTTTCGGCCTGTATATTCTGAATGCTTGCTTTTGCGTCTTCAGTAGCAGTAGACTTGACCCGATATAGTTTTCTATTTTCGCCTTCTTGCAGTAAAATGGCTCCATGCCCATGTTGACTTGAGTTCGTATGTAATTTTGTTTTTCCTCCTTGTTTTAGCCATTCGTCGATTTGTTTATTCACTTCTTGTTTCTCAGGAAATGAGAGTCTTCTTGCAGGTTGGTTGACTGGAATGTCATTCTTTAAAGTTATTCTAATGAATGCATCTGTAGCTTCAGTTTTTTCTGGCTTGTAACTGGAAATTAGCACCGATAATTCTTTTCTTACTTCGGGATTAGAAATGTGCTCCATTTCGATTTCGTCTTGTGGTCTTGCCTCGTATAGCTGCGCATGCATGCAAAATATTTTTACATCTTCTCTTTTTCTAAATTTGACGCCTTCTTTGGTGAAGTGAAGTGAGGCTTGTTCTAAAATGTCAGATCCAATAACTGCCTGAAAATCTAAATATGAAGTAGGTACCACATGCCATGTCAGAGAATATTTTTGTCCATCTAATTCGATATCTTGCTGAAATGATCCTTTTGTTTTGACTTGTGATTTTCCCAAACCAGATATTGTAATTGTTTCTCTTAAAAGTTCTGAAGGCTTGATGATTTGTTCGCTGATATCTTCTCGAAGGAGTGTTACTGAACTACCAGTGTCGATTAATGCGTCGATAGTTTTGTTTCTTAAAGCTACTCTTCTTGTTCTCATTTTCTCTCGTGAAATTTCGGAGCAAGTTTGTACAAAAGGTGCTAAAGCCTTGCTATTTTTCGTAGTTTTTGGTCGTCGTGGACAATCTACACCAAAATGTCCTGGTTTCTGGCAGTAACAACATTTCACAGGTTTAAATGGTTTATTTTTTTCGACGTATGCGTTCCTATTTTGCTGCAAGGGTCTCTTCTCGGACTTATTATTTTTCGTATTTTTGGATCGTCGTGGACATTCTACGCCATAATGTCCTAGTGTCTGGCAGTAACAACAATTCACAGGTCTAATTGGTTTATTTACCTTGACATATGAGATTCTGTTTGGCTCTAAGGGTCTCTTCTGGAACTTGTTATTTCTATCTTGGAAATTCGCTGGTTTTCGTGGTTGATTCAGAAATTTATTTTCTTCTCTATTTCCTTCTTCCCTTCTGAAGAATGGATCTGATGATTTTGGTCTCAATGTCCTCCTGACATCGTCATATCGCTCTAATTTTTCTGCCAAATCAGTAGCTGAAGCTATGGATGACCACTCATCAAGAAAGTGATTCTGAAACTCTTGTGGTGCCTTCCGTTTCATCTGATCCGCAATGATAAGTTCACGTAATTTTTCGTAGGTGTCTATTTTTAGACCTGTTACCCATCCATCAAAGTAAGTCTGCAATTCGTGATAGAAATCTTGCCATGTTTTCTCAGGAGCTTTTTGATGTGAAACAAATAATTGTCGCAGTTTCTCCGGGGACAACTTGAATCTCTGTAACAGCAGTTTCTTCACATGGTCGTAATCGTTCGATTTTTCCTCAGGTTCTCGAGCAATTAAATAATAAACTTCCAGAGGAATTAATCCTAGTAGCTTCTGGACCATTGAGTTTTCGGTAATAACGCTAAATTGGCATGATGCTCAAATAATGTTAAATTTAAACTTATGTCATCTTTCATGTTGAATCGGTGAAACATCTCTTGCGAAGTCACTAGTCACTGAAATATCTGCGGAGTTTTCATGACCAACATTTATTTGAGCTTGGATTCTCAACTTTTCAAGTTCGTGTTCACGTTCCTCTTTCCGCAATTCACGTTCCTCTTTCCGCAATCGCTCTTCTCTTTCGTTTCGCTCTTTTTCCTCCATCCGCAATCGCTCGTTTTGTTTTTCTTCAAGTATACTATCCAACATCACTTTGGCATCTTCCTCATCGAAATCATTGCTTTTTAAAATCAGATCTTTAATTTTGGGTTTTGTCATGTCTGCTTCAACAGTTACGCCGAATTTATTCGCGAGAGCAATTAAATCTTCTTTTTTGCCTTTTAGTAAGAAAGACATTTTGAAAGAAAAAAGGGGCTTGGTGCCAATCAAAGAACTGTATTAATTTTGAAATTTATTCAAAATTCTCTATACTTTAGCGTGTTTAAATAAAAGTCAAATTAAATTAGCTTTGCTTTAAACTTGAAATTAAAAATTAATCTTTGGGTAATTTAAAACTAATTAATTAAAACCAGATCTTAAAATGCACAAAATATTTTTACACAACTAAATTAAAGATAGAAAAAATAACACTTAATAACTTTCAAAATAATGCTTGGCAATAAATCAACTGTAAAGTAAGAAAATCCAAAATTACATCAAAAATACTGTATGAATTTAAACAACACACAAGGTAAATAAATTATCTTCAGTATTAATATATAAAAGTATTTGTACCATTGGAGTTCCCTAATATAAAATGCTATTAAAATGAATAGTAAATAAAATACTTTATTAGAAAACCATGAGTAACTTTCAGCAATGGAAAAAATATATATATTTAAAATAACTTTATGCGTTTATTTTTTTTTAGATGTAAGCTTCGCATGAAAAAAAATTAAATTCTAAATATTCCAATTGTTAATTTGAAGTATACATTCACAATTAGTAAAAAATATACAGCAAACAAATGCTATTAAATTTGAGTTAAATATTGAAGACGTATTATCCTTAAAAAGAAAACCATAAAAATAACGTTCATAGAATTGAAAATAAAAGTGCACACTTTGTACGATCAAAAGATGGGATATGCTGAGTCATAACTCTTAAAAGAAAATAAATCAGAACAGTTTTTCGTAGCGCGAAAAGAAAAAAAGAAAAAAGAATATACATTCAATACTTGTTATGACTCATCGCTTAGGAGCGATTGATATTAAGACTACTTTGGCGCGTCGTCTCAAGGTCATATTAAATTCTATCAGAACGGTTACTGAGTTTTAGTTTCGGTTCGTAAAGTTGCGGAACAAGAAATATCTGAAGTATAATAAATCAGTTTGTACTTAAATAAAATACATAAACATAACAACTTGAAAATCACTATTTAGATTATTTTAAAAAGAAATATTATTACGCACTTTTGATGATTGAAATTAAATATCAAATTAACATATATCTTTCGATATACAAATATAGCAACTAAGAATATGCTAAGAAAAGAAAAGTAACTTACAGATTATCAAATATTAAATAGTATTAAAAAATTTTTACAGACGGCGAAGTATCTTGGAGTTTTCACACGTGCAGGAATGTTGTATTTCAATGAATCAAATCCTGTTGAATGCTGTTGAAGATGAACAAACCAAAACGAAACTGTACAGATGTTATGACGCTTGTCTGGGATCGAAGAGAACAATCAAAACAAAACTGATGAAATTAACACACACTTTCTTCGATAGATTCGAATACGGATTTTTGCAGAAGATTATTAAATCATAAATTATACTCAGTACAGGGGTCGACCTCCTGTAAGAGTTCGTATTCTAACACTGGAAATATTTGAAGAGGCCAAATGATGATTTATTTTGAGGAGTGGATGTAAGGACGACATATTTCCGAATCTGCTGAGACGGGGAAATTTTCTGGCGATCGTTGAGACGACTTTACTTGTTTTTCATTTCTTCGGAGGAGAGCAATGATGAACGATTCTTAGGA
Organism: Argiope trifasciata; assembly: GCA_026543055.1. Lineage (NCBI taxonomy): Eukaryota > Metazoa > Arthropoda > Arachnida > Araneae > Araneidae > Argiope > Argiope trifasciata. The sequence continues at coordinate 851,849 of JAPMOQ010007347.1, read as the reverse complement.
TGGGAAAATTTACTGTGTCAGTATGACACAAATCAAAATTCTTTTTCGTTGAGAGAGTTGTTTTTTTTTTCGTTGAGAGAGAGTTTCATTTCTTCGTTGAGATCTTCATTCGTCCAATCAATTTAATGTTTATGACGTATAAAATACTAAAAGCTGCTTTTAAGAAAAGAAAACTAAAAAGTTTAGCCCGGAAAAGAAATTAATTAAATTTCAAATTCAGATCCCTGGGCCGTGCCCCCAAGTTTGTAGGAATTGGGTGGGACAGAGTGCCCATCCAACCACATTTAGTTCAGTGTCTAGGGTCACTGAATGAAGAAAAAAGAAGCTTTTGAACATGAAAGAAATTTATTTACAGTAAAGAAAAAGACATTTACAATTACGACAGGACTATTTACAATAGAGGAAAGAAAAAAGTAAAAAGGAATTACTTATAGATGCCGCCAAGAGTTTCATGGTGTTTCGTTTTTTAAAGATACATGATCAGAAACGATACGAACCCTCTCTAGTCCCCGTCCGGAGAGCGAATGCGCAGTTCGCTTTTTCTCGAATTCTTACGTCACGCGTTTTGGACTATGGTTCAGCCATATCTAGTGATACCCGTAGCTACATCTATTGCAACAAAGTGGAAAAATATTTAACAGCAGAACTAAATATTTAACAGCAATGGCCGCTGATTAAATCTCTACATATATTTATATATATATATAAATATACATATATATATATATATTTGATGATAGATATTTCAAAAGCCCTACTATGAAAGTCAATTCCAAAATTTAAAAAAGGGTATAAATAGCAATTTGTTGCCTTTACATTTTGAGATTTCAGCAATTTGTTGTTTTCTCTCTTTGAGGCTCCAAGAAACAGAAGCGAAAACTATATCATTTTCTCACATAATAATAATAAAAAACATAAAAAAATGGAGAAAAACAAAGTTGCTCACCCAATAAAAAAATGGATTAATACTCATAGAATAAATATATTTAATATTAAAGGAAACCAAATCGTAAAAGAAGATGCAATTTTATTTTTTCATGCGTTTGTTAAAAATCCATTCAAAGGAGACATCGAAAATAATTCGATGGGGACCACCACAACAGATGACAATCCAATATCGAAATCGCACGAAAACGAAACTCCGCTTCGACAAGCTAATTTTCCATCATAGTTCATTTGAAAAGCCAATAAAGAATTCACCCGCGATCCTCCAACACGCTTCCTTCACTTCCAAAGGTATCTTTTGCAGACCCTCATTACCCAAGACACCTGTTCCATTCTTCCCAAGAATATCTTCTGCTAACACCCTCGCGCCACTTTGCCCCGGAACACCCCACCCCCCTCCTCCTCGGGGGTGTAGAGAGAGGAAGAGTTGAGGAGAAGGCAGTTTTCTGCTCATTATATTAATGACGGCGCCCGTATTGTCCTTATGCACTTTTATTTCCATTGTTATTATCAATTACTGGAATTGAAAGTGGCTTTCCACTGGAATTATGAAATCTCGGCCCCCGCTAATGCTGATTCATTCTCGGCAACCCCCCACTTCAACCTCAAGAAAACTTTCTTCAAAAAGGAAGTCTTCAAGGTTTGATTTGGGGATACGGATTTTCTCGCTTCGAGGGGCAATGATACCGGGGTGGAGATTATCTTTGGAAATAAGTTTTCCAATGGAAATACGAGAGGGTTAGTTAGTTTGTTTGTTTTGGAAATATACGAGAATGGTTATAAAAATGATTTTCCTTCTTTTATTGTGAACTTTCCACAGTTAATTAAATTATATTATTTGTCCGTTTTAGAATATATTGGTTTTGAAAGAGAAATGGAAGTATGAGAGGGTTAGTTAGTTAGTTTTGGAAATATACGAAGATAATTGTTATAAAAATTATTTTTCTTTTTCTTTTTTTTATTGTGAACTTTCCACAGTTAATTAAATATCTGTTCGTTATGGAATAAAAAGTTTAGAAAGAGAAAGGGCTACAATTAATCAAAAAGAATGAGATGTTTATTTGTTAATCCAATGTTTAGTTAAGTGGAGAAGGTTAGGAAATTTTTTAGATTATAGTAATTTCCAATTATATACATTTATTTCTTGTAAACACTCTGAAATCAATTAGAAACAACAGTTAACAGATTTAGTAAATAGAGATTATGGAAGTTTATGTGGTAGGATCACATGATGGGGATTTCTTGTAGAGGACAGTGAACAACCTTTTTTTTTTTCAGATTATTGTATTGTGATAACATCATATAGCATTACCAGTTGACAATATTTCTGCTTTATAATTTTAGTACGATACTTAGTGAGTTTGAAATAGTAAAATTAAACTGAGTATTACCAGTTGACAATATTTCTGCCTTATAATTTTATTATGATATTTAGTGAGTTTGAAATAATAAAATTAAACTGAGTATTACCAGTGGACAATATTTCTGCTTTATAATTTTATTATGATATTTAGTGAGTTTCAAATAATAAAATTAAATTGAGTATTACCAGTTGACAATATTTCTGCTTTATAATTTTAGTATGATACTTTGTGGGTTTCAAAATAAACATTAAGGTGGTTTTAATCTTCTACATTATTAAAGTACCCTTAGTAAATAAAAATGGAAAATTCTGTCAGATTCAAAATAACGTACCATTGGTGAACAAAAAC
>JAPMOQ010007347.1:835514-848683 GCA_026543055.1 Argiope trifasciata | reverse complement strand
AGTACCATTTGTGAATAACTATGAAATATTCTGTTGAAATCAAAATAGCGTACCACTGTTGTATAAAAATAGAGCATGCTGTTAAAATCAAAATAATATTATCCAATGGTAAATAAAAATGGAGCATTCTGTGAAAATCGAAATGTAATCAATAATGAATAAAAGCTGAACATTATGATAAAATCAAAATAACATTTTCAAAATCTTCAAAGAGAAGATTTGATAAAACACCAAATTTGATTTAAATTTCATTGTAATAATAGAAAGTTTTTTCATAAATCATTTTTAAGCTTAATTTTATTCACTATTAAAAACTTATATTGCACTAATAAATTGAGTTTGAAACAATATTTAAAATATACTCTAAAGTAACGTAAAAAGTAAAGTAAATAATAAAGTCAATGAAAAACTCATTCAAAAAAAATTTGAAATTGTAAGATGTTTTTACGTGTGTGATCCTAATTTATCTAATACTATAATACGAGGAATGGTTGTCAAGTCGAAAATCGCCCCAGAATTAATTAACTCCGGTAAACTTGGGGGTCTGGGGTTTTGGCCACGAGGAATCGATTGGCGCCGGTTTTGAAGCGCTACGGTCGAGCAGTTCGGAGTTACAGATAGGATATTTTCAAACTTTATTAGTTCGCCATAATGGCTACTTAAATTTTCAAGCGGTAACGTGCTGCCATCTATAGCCAATATGGCGAACTAATAAAGTTTTATGTTTATGCTGTTATAGGTTTATAATATTGTTACGAACCTGTGGTTTTGCTTTCGCGCGCAAATACTGTCAATGTAAGGAAGACAGATTGACATTAATGTGTATGGAATAGTGAATGGGTGTGACGTCAGAGGTCCCAAGGCTTGGCGACAAACTTGGCGACCATTTGGCGACTTGGCGACGAATTTGGCGATTTTGGCGACAAAATGGAAAGTACCTGAAACATCGAGAATTTTCCCGATCCGTCCACTAGGAGCCGAGATCCAGCTAGAACGCTCCTGATTGGTCGGGAAGATGTTAGCCCCGCCTACTACAGGTATATATAAGGCAAGCGGCTAAGTGAGTGAGGTCAGTGTGAAATCGGGCGAAGTCAGTGCATCAATCGAGACGGAAAAAGTCGAAGCGAAGCAGCGGAGAAAAGGGAAAGGAGGAAGAATCCAGTGGAGTCAAGCCGAAGTGCGGCAGTTTAGAGAAGCCGAAGCTGTACGGCCTGGTGTTCAACGAAGACAAGTAGCGCTGTGGAGTTTATCGAGAAGACCTAAGAGATAGAGGTCTTGAACTGTGGAGTCCTGAACAGAGGACTGCTAATCTCTGTGTTGCATATACTGACGAAGCTGTGTCGTGTGTCGTAGCCCATTGTGTCGTCGTCGGGAACGGAGCTGTCCCGAACTAAGGAGTAGTCCCGTTGTTCGAAGTAGTAAGTCGACAGCAGAGGCAAGAAGAGACAAAGGAATAGATCAGCCTGTTCTGGAGAGACCCAGGAGGTGTAAAGCGAATCCCATAAAGATTCCCTCTCCGGCTGAATCCTGTCTGGCCGCTCTGTGGACATTGTCACTACAGCCCGTGGACTACTATCTGCAGTGTGTTGTCCTGTGTGTACGTCTCGGCTGTAAATAGTTATCCTGTACATAGTTGTTGTGAATATTTGTCGTCTGTGTGTGTCCTGTCCTGTTCCTGTAAATAAACGTCTGTGTTGTGTTCGTCAACTAAAGGACTAGTCATTCTGTGTGTGCTCATCATCATCTAACACCATACACAACCACTATATACTACGAGGTAAAAAAGAACCCGACGGATTTTTAGGACATAGAAAATCCGTAACAATATGTTTCTTATGTATGTATATATGTTTGGTTTTTCTAAATAAATTTGTCAAAATTATTGAACTTCAACACACTTCAATCTTTACCTTTACTTTACCTCTGTATAGAATAGTTCCCTTTCCAAGCTCTAACTTTGATTAGAATAGTTTACAATGGTGCACTTTAACCGGTTATCTTTTCACCAATGGTTTCCCAAATTTTCTTATGGCATGTATTGTTTTGATAAATCACAATTGAAAATTTAAATCTTCGAGTTAGCTTCGATACCTGTTTTCTCCGAGCGGAGCTCGGTCACCCGCTGGTAAGAGAAATATGGAGGAATCTATGAGCTGTGTTTACCAAAAACCTATTGATGCTGCAGTTTCAATGGAGCCTATCAATTGCTCATACAATTAAGAAGTAAACATCTTTCGAAGTAATCATCTCAAATTGCTATCTAGAAAGGGACATAAGATTTTGCTCTTAAGCATTTTAGCCTTTGAAATAGTTATTGATAAAAGTTATTTATTTATTTATTTATTTTGATGAAACGATGTCAAGTCATTTTAATATTCGATTATATCTACACTAAATCAGGTAATTTTCTTGACTAAATAATTTAAGTTTACTTTTAATTTTCTCCTCGGGGTACATCGTAATTGAGGATGAGAAGCTTCCGGCATGGTGGTTGGCACACGAAGGGGTGGGGGTCTGGCTCCTCCCATCGACGTCAAAACGTACTTCCTAAGGGAAGGTTTGTACATGAAAGGAATGGAGGAAAACAATTCCATAATTTTAATGTAAATTTTATGCATTTTCTTTAGGGGTTAATAGGAAATATAAACATATAAATTATTTAAAATTACTATTATCAATAATATTTTCTGATCTTTAACAAAAATGTGTATGTATGTTGTTATAGACATTCTTTAGAATCTAAAAATATAAAACTCCTAGGCATTCCTCCGAATTTTCTTAATCCCCTCCCAACAGCAACAATAAGTGGAAATATAAGTGGAAAGGGATTTCAACGCTTTCTTAAAATTAAAATTATATCTTTCAATAATACAGTTTTCGATATTACACAATTTTTCCTTACCAAATTTTTATAAATATATGAATACCCCAATTTTTGTAATTATTTTTTATTACTATGATAAATTTTATAATAATGAACTATCTAATTGGCTGTTTTTCTCGCACTGTAAAAATCCAAGAGTAAATTTTTTACGCTTCTATTTTTATATATATTCTTTGAATTTTCATGATATAGTTTCTATTTACAATGTTTTCATTAATTTTTAATGGAATTTAAGAGCAAAGCAGTGTAGATACATTCCACTGATTCATTAATCTTCTCGCACCGTGAATAAAGAAAATTAATTTAACCAAAAAATGATAATGAAGAAGCAGAGTAGATAAATTCCACTGAAAATGATAATGATAAAGCAGAGTAGATACATTCCACTGAATCATTACTCTTCTCTCTCCGTGAATAATGAGAATTAATGTAACCAAAAAATTATAATGATTTTATTTACTAATTCTTAATAAATCAGCATACAAGGGATGATAAGAAAAAGTTTCCATGCAGCAGTATCAAGAAAATAGAAATGATGTTTGGGATTATTGTTATCCAGAGTGCAGAGAGACAGCACTAGTTGTCTTAGACTGGTCATCGGAGCAGATAGTGTTGACCCTGAAACCTGAAACAATGACAGTAATGGCAAGACGTCTAGAGCAGTGGTCTCGCACAGAGGTGCAAGCCATGATCTAATTTCTATGAGCCAAGAATGTGTTCCCATCGGACATTCACAGACAAATCTTTGAAATGTACGGGAGCGAAACAATGAGTAGACAGCAGGTAGCGAAACGACATTGTTCTTTTGAAGCGGGCAGAGAGAGTGCTGAAAACTTTTTGGTGGGAGGTCTGGAGTCCTCCCATACAGCCCTGATTTGGCTCCCAGTGACTATTTCCTTTTACCGGTATTGAAGAAACACTTATATAAAATAAAGTTCATATAACACGATGAGACTCAAAAAGGTGTTGAGAACTGGCTCAATAGTCATTTACCTGATTATTACCAAGACGGGTTAAACAAATGGTGTGATAAATGCCTCAACAGATTTGGTGATTATATTGAAAAGTGACTGCTACATAGTCTTTTAATTACCAATTCCATCCTGGATCTATTGTTAATAAAGCATTTTTCTTTGCCTTGTAAACGTTTTTTTTTTCAGATAGCCCCTCCTAATATCATTATGCCCCAGTATATTTAAATTAATGTCCGACGTGTTCATATAATACACCAAAATGTGATGAATCATTTTGAGGTTGAAAATAATTGAGAATTATATATGCGCAGCGAAAAAGTGAAGTTACACTACAATGTGCAACACGGACGGAATCATGAGACGGCATTCTATTCCGCAAGTTCATGTAATTAATGGCAGATAAGCTTTAAGGTTATTTAAATACCATTCAATTGTCTACCACAATTTAGTGAATAAGAATTATCAAGTTGAATAAGTAAAACTAAATTTAAAATCTGGAATTACAGGTAGTGAATTTTCTTGAAGTGAATTTGCTGTAACCAATGTTATCGATGAACATATTGATCATCAAAGGCGGTCTATAAATAATAAAAAATATAACGATTAGAAAGATTTGGAAAAAATTTCCAAAACTGAAAATCGATTTTTTTTTTTGACATTTAAGAAGATAAATTCTTTTAAATCTATCTATATTGCTAGACTTAAAGGAATTGAAATAAAAAAAAATCAACATCTAATGAATAATATTTAGAGAAATTAATTAACAAAATTAAAATTAAAGGGCAGTATGTTTCAAAAGTTTTATGAAAATTTAATTTCTGAAAAGAAAATTCTGGTGCTTTTTTTATATTCTGAAACTTTTTTTAATTTAATAAAATGAACATGCGCCTTTTTTAATCTATATTGAATAGAAATTGTGGCTATCTTTCAATGCAATGAAGCAAACTCCGACGTCGACAATAAATCGATGCAAGACAATTTTTTTCATCCCTCAAACTGCTCTAGTTTTCATTCATCTCATTCAACCCTTTGTAACCGTTTATTCCCTCCTTCAAAAAGCCACCAATAACTCTTTCACAACCGCACGCCCCACAAAATAAATACAAACTATCCCATTTCACTCCGCTCTAAACAATCTGCACACCATGTTCCCATTTTCTACCTCTACTTGAGCTCAAAGAAAAATGACCCCTTCTCTTTATCATCGCATACCAATCTTTCTCCCGACGTGCATGCCAGTGGCAACACTCCTCCCTACACACCTTGCTGCCTCCCCACCACCACACCAGAAGTGTGCAGGCAACCCTGCAGTGGCGTTAAGACCCTTATCGGCCAACCGCAGCAAGTCTTAGCCAAAATACACACACGCTGAAACATTATCATAATGGCAGTTGTGTTGCGGGGGCATGCTCGGGGGCTGTTCTCTTCCCCCTGTCAATCCCCACCTTTTGATTCGAAACGTTGCCAAAGCAAATATTGAATTCAGTGAGAGGTTTGGGGGCTAGGAAGAAAACGGGAAAAGAAGCGGTAGTAAATCGTCTATCGAAGTCGTTTGTCCACCCACCATTAAATTACTGGAATTTCGTAAGGGAGAGTGGCAAATAAGGTTTGGGGAATGTCGTCTGGCATCGGCGGGATTGTCGGGTGTCCTGAACGAACAAGGGTGGCTCTACAAGCTTTAGAGGGAAGTGAGGTTGCGGAAAGGATTTATGGTAATTGCTTACCACAGTCTATTTCTTATAATATTAACAGAGTAAAAATTAATTTTTTTAAATTATTTATTTTTTAAGATATATTGTTACGTTCGAAAAAAAAATTTGGAAAAAAAATTAATTTTTTAACAACTTTTTAAGATTTTTTAGATGTATTGTCAATTATAAGCAATACATCTAAAATTCTTAAATACCTATACCATCTAAACTCAATACCACCTTAAACCTATAAATACAAACAAATTATTTGAAAGTATACTATATTTCGAGAAGTACGTAAATTTTGTTGTAAATTTTAATGAAATTACCCAAATTGGTTAACACTCTACACAAAATGGTAATGCAGCCATCCTTTCTACACAAGTTATAGAATATAATAATGAAAGAAATGAATCAAAATCTATGAAAATTTTTGAGATGCAAAAAAATGATGGATAAAAATATAAGTATTTATGCATTTTTTCCATAAATTCACAACTTAATTTTTCTAAAAACGTCTATAAAGGACTTATTAAGTCTTTAATTACTTATTACATTCGCTTGCACAAATCCTTTTCAAAGGGGGTGCACTTTTGTATGTGCGCGAAAATGATATCTCAAAAACGTAATATTGTTGTTATTACAAACGCCACTAGGCAAGACCGTTGACAGATCCTTCAGCGATTTCGGTCGAGTGAGTATCACTTGTATCACAGTACCACCAACTAGGGCCAAGAGTGCGCCTTAACTACTTGAGTCACATTCGCTTATATAGCTCCTTTTCACAGGGGGCACATTCACACACCCTAGAAATAAACACAGAAAAACAGGCATACCCGAAACGGGGCTCGAATCCAGGAAGCTCATATCACAGGGAAGACGCGCAATCCCTATGCCAGGACCCCGGCTCAAAAATGGAATAAAATAAATGAAATTTGGTGCGACATTTATTGTTTACAGTTTTAGTTCTTTGTTGAATTTCGGTTTATATAAGCTGGGAAATGATCAATCAAAATACATGTTTTATTTTCAAGTATCCAACAGCATATACCAAAGACTATTTTCTGAAAAAATGCTGGACTTACGCCAAGGATCGATATTTTATAACCACTGTTCATTGATTCCATGCAATTAATATACAAATACCTTCTTTTACTATATATTATAACTCACACAATTCCCAGACCGGGTCTCGGCTCCGGAACTGGAAGGTTTCAGGTTCGAGGCCCGATTCCACTGAAGAACCATCGTGTAAGCGGGTCTGGTGCACGTTAAATCCGTCGAAACCAAACGTCCTCCCGCTGGTATGGTGTGGAAATTCGGAGAGAGAGTTGCCAGCTCAGGTGTCGTCCACGTCATCTGACCACGGTTCAGAATGACGAGGTCCATCCCCAAATAGCCCTAGTGTTGCTTCAAAGTGGGATGTTAATATAAGTAAACTAAACTAGAGCACACAATACCCATAGGCGGAACTCGGAAAATATAAATCAGACCACACAAAATCTTCACAGCCTTCATGATTAATATTATTAGTTACCCCCTTTCACAGGGGGTAATTAATAATATTATAGATTATGCCAGAAAGCGTTGAGGAAATTATTCTAGCCGTTTTTTTGTCGAAACTTTGGCGAATGAAAAAAAAAGTGAAAACATGGACACTAATATCACTACTCTGCTCACTCGTATCATATTTGAGGCTTGTCACAGCATGACTAAATATGGTTCTAGCTCCAAAAAACAGAACAAACCAAACCAAGCCAAACCTATTAAATTTGAGCACAGCAGTGGTCCTCAATTTAATTAGAAGGTTCATTTAATTCTGGTCTCAGCTTCAGAACAAGAGGGTTTCAAATTTAAAACCCGATTCCACAGAGGAACCGTCGTATAAGCGAGCCTGGTGCATTTTAAATCAGTCAAAGCCAAATGTGGAGTGGAAGCTTGGAAACAGAGAGTGCCAGCTCAGTTGTCTGCCTCACCATCTGACCATAGTTCAAAATTACGAGGCCCATCCAAAAATATCCCTTTTGTTACTTTAAAAATATGATATTAATATATATAAAACTAAATTAAATTTTATTTTGAAATTAATAATCTATATTTATTTTTGAATTAATGTTTTTCCTTCTGATATTCTTTACGGAATACGTCCTTTATAGAGTTTATTTCACCATATCTCACTTTCATGAACTTGTTTTTTACTTTCTAGTAGCCTATTATTTTAATAATGTTTCTATTATTAATATCATTAATTGTTTTATTGTTTAATTATTAACATATATTATAATCCAACATCAAAAATGTTATCAATAATCATTTTAATTAATTTTTTCTTAAATTCACTAAAAGTAGTGCCTCTGTTAAATTAAAAAGAAAATAATAAACTGCAATTAATCTATGAAAACATCATATATTTATTCAAAGGCGTAGAAAAAATTTCAGAACTGCCAACCATTAGGAAGTGAAATAAAATTGAGTGTAATATTTCGTATCTAAAAAAAGAAAGAAAGAAGAAAATAGGAGTGGGGGTAGGTAAACAGATCAATATAATAGACATTTACTTACCAAAAGTTGTAAATGTTTAACAAAATGAGAAAAATTCTCAAAAATATTTTTTAGTCAGCTAATTATTATTTCCATTATTTATTAATAGGTTAACTTATATCTGTTGCTATTAAGGTTTGCATTAAATTATGTGAAAATCCCCCAGGTACAGTCTACTGATATTAATTTCCGTTACATAATTTGTTTACCCATTGAGAGTTTTAAATATTTCCTTTAAAACTATCGATAAATTTAAAGAATTATTTACAATCTTCTAATTATACTTAACGTATTATATTAGGTTTATATCAAACATTTTAGATGTGTGATATACAACAAAATATAAAAAAGAGCCTACCAATTCTAATTACCATTCAAGGATGAAATATTTTTATAAAACTCTTATTTTTTTCTGTAGTAGGCAAAAATCGAAATTTAAAAACATTCTTGAAATTTATATGCAATTTTGCATCTGTACATTATAATTAATTTTATATCAATACATATATATTTATGAAAACTGTTTATTAATTTTATGAATGATCATATAGTCTGATTTCTTGTGAAAGCTAATATTTATAATAGTTGGAAAATAACAATAAAAAAATTGTACCTGAGTAAGTGAAGTTTAAAAACTATCGCTGGCCTAAATAAAGATTTAAAACATACGTTCTTCAAAAATTAGAAATAAAATAAATACGAGCTTGCTCGATTCGAATAAATCTGCAGCACATAATAAAATAAAAAATTTTAAATAATCATTTTCCAAAAATAGACCTAGTTTATAGTTTTTTTGTTTTGATATTTCTTAATGTTTGGTTTTTAAATAGATCTTGACAATACAGCTAGAGCAATATTTTCTAAAATTTTGCTATTTGGATATGAATTTCATTATCATCTTTATACATAAACACCTAAAAAAAGTTTTAAAAAAGTTTCGGAAATAAGAAAATATCAAAATATGATCTTGCTACTATTCTTTTATCTAAAAAGTTTATTTTTTATTTTTACATCTTTATTTTTTCGAATTTTTGTCGAACCTCTTGATTAGACATCGTTCATCTAAAAAAGAATTATTAGTAGGCTAATGATGAACTCAGTATTCTCTTCGTTCAATGCTTAACACAACGCCAACTCTGTAAAACTTGTTTCCTAGCAATAGCTTTCTTGCTGCTCGGAAATAAATTCTTGGGACTTCAGACGCTATTTCATCATTTTAAAGGATTGTAAATTACTAGCTGGTATCGAGAGCGCTGGTGAAGCTGAAAAAAAAATGCTATTAAATGAAATAAATCAATAATATTGCAATGCTTTGTCGAAATACGATGAACGATAGGAAAGTATATAAGATACAAACAAACAAATATTCATTTTTATAAATTAGATTTGTGTATTCTTTTAGAATTGTTAAACGTGGTGTTCTCTCAGAATGGTAATGAAAGAAACTATTTATTGTATCTCCTGACTCGTTTAATATCCATTCAGAATTCCCAAATTTAATTTTAGAAAAGGTGATTAAAATATTTTCTTTTAAAATCGACTAAATATAGAAAATATATTTATACCAGAAAATCGTTAATATAATTGAAAAGAAAACTTTTGAAAATTAAGATGGTACGAAATTATTTGTACTACAATATTTTTTGTGGTTACTGCGAAAAACGCTAACATTTAATTAAAATATAAAACCCTCAGGTTTGGTCTCCCCAAAATTTTCTCTCATAATCTGTAATAGAGTTATTACCTGTGAGAATGACTTTCATGACATTTGCGTACTATAACTACAAAATATTAACCTTTAACTTGGATTAAGTATTTCTACTGAATTCATTGTCCCCTCGGCGAGTTATTTGGGGTTTAATCCTGGGTAAATAGATGCGGTTGAGATTCAATTTTTTATTTTATTTTAGATAATTGTACTATCCATATTACCATCCCGTAGGTGCAAACAATAATCTGACCAAGTTTTATCGCAATCGGATGAACGGTTTAGGATGGCATAACAGACATACAGACAAACACTCATTGGGTTTGACGGTGTATCAAACCTCGGTTTTTAAAGTAAATTTGTCACATTCAAAAATCGGTTTTTACGGAATACAAGGATATTTCAATTCTTCACAAAAAAAGAACTTTATTGGTTGGGACCGATTTATCTGGCATCTGAAGGCTTAGGACGACGAGATGCGAATTCATAAACAAGTGAAAGCATGATTGAATTTCTGTTAAATAAATTAAAAAATTTGAAATTTATTTCAAAACTGCTAGCAAATTTAGAGGAGCGAATTCAAGAAAGAAGTCAAGTAGTATTAGCAACTCTTTTGCCGTATTTGTAAAATCCAAAAAACATTTCTAGTTCTGCGAAGATATATAATGTACTTTCTTTAACTTCAAAAAGGGATCGCGGTGGCTTGGTGGTAAGGTCTCAGCTTCGGAACCAGAGGGTTTCAAGTTCTAGGCTCGATTCCACCGAAGGACCGTCGATTTAGTGGGTCTGGTGTGCTTTAAAAGTCCGAGCCAAACGTCCTCTCGCTGGTGTGATATTTTCCTTTTAATTCACTACTATGTTATGGGGTCTGTTTGCATTATAACATATAATTTTCCTACTTTATTGAATTAAATGCAGTTTAGTGAGACAATTGAAGTAGCATGGCGTTAATATTAGACAATTTGAAGGAATCATTGATGTGTAATTATAACCAAATCTTGCTCTGTAAGATAATAAAGCCGATATCCCCAGCGAACAAAAGGGTTGCTTGAATCAATTATTAATGAGTAAAATAGCGAAGGTTTCGAGAAAGAAAAATAGAATTGCATGTAAAACTATCGATACATTTAGGTTGTCTAAATCATACTATTATATTTCTGGCTATTATTTCTGTTTCGTTCTGATTTCTTGCGAGGTCAAGTGGAAACTATCTAATCTCAATGTTGTGGGCTTCAGATTTTTAAAGAAAATTTCGGTGGTCTGGTGGTAAGGTTTCGGTTTTAGAAACGGAGGGTTTTTAGGTTCCGCTTCCACCGAGGATTCACATTCGGGTCTGGTGCACCCTAAATCTATCGGAATCAAACTTCCTAACGTTGGTGTGGCTTGGAAGTTTGGAGAGGAGTACCAGCTGAGATATCGATTTCTTCATCTGAACATGGTTAAAAATTATGAGTTCCACCCCGAAATATCCCTAGTGATAGGACTTTAATGTAACTAAACTTGAAACATATTTCAAAATTTATGAAATTGTAAACTGTTTCTGCTAAAAAACTTAATCTTTTTGGGTTTAGTTCAGTCTAGTTATATTAACATCCCGTTTTGAAGCAACACTGGGGCTAGTTTTGGCCAGACCACGCCATTTTGAATCGTGGTCAGGTGACGATGATGACATCTGAGCCTGCACCCCCTCTCCACACCACACCAGTCGGAGGACGTTTGGCCTCGACAGATTTAACATGCATGAGACCCTCGGCAGTTTTTCGGTGGAATCTGATTCGAACCTACAACTCCCTTACCGCGGCCTTTTTAATCTTTTGGGATTGCTTTTTAAAATGTTGACGATAATCAACATTATGTATTTCTAATGCAATCATCCGAGTTTCAGGACTTGTTTGTAAAATAAGAGGAGATAGTAGAGTTTTTTAAAGATTATGTTCGAGCATACAGTATGTGTTTTTAATTACTGCAATTTATTGCACATTTTGATATATAATAATTCCTCAAACCATTTCGGAGATTTGAAAATTAAATATAATTCTCCAAATTTTTACTTCTTTACTTCATAGCATCAATTTAATCGCTACATTCGTAAGTCCTGGATAACAGAAACAACAGGTTTCTGTTTTATCTTATTTAGAGTTGCTCTAATAGTTTCATTGTTCCCTACAAGAATGCAGCTTATACTATAAATAAAAGGTTAATGTTCCGTGTGCGGAAAATTGTAATATATCCAAAATGCCCTTTTCAAATCTTAAATTAGTACACTGACACACACGTGCATCATGACATATTCGTATGCACCTCATTATTGCCAATGATAGAAGTAAAATTATGTAAAAGACAATTGAATTAAATTAAAACTACTGCTCTACGATTGAACACAATAGTTTTAAGTCTTTTATCAACTGTTATAATTATAAAATTTTATTAAATTATTATTTTGTAACATCTGCACATTTTCAATGTTGCAAAAAATTAATTTATATTAAGTCAATACTTAAATCTCTAAATCCAATTTTTTTTTCAAAATAGATTTTTAAAAATTACATCTTCAACAAAATGCTAAAAGTAAACTCATTTCTTATTCAAATTGCTTTAAATACATTCTGTAAACTCATAAATATCAATTAATAAAATGAGGGATCGTTTTGTAAAAATATTGATTATAAATTTTTTTCAAAATCTTGTGAGTAATAAGAAAGTTGATAAGTTCTAACAAATCAGAAAAATTAAAAAATTTTAAAGAAAATATTTTTGATTAAAAAATAATTTAAGTACCCACAATAGTGAAATACCCATATTTTACAAAGTCGTTGTGAAGATTCTTCAAAATCCTTTCATGAGAAAAAAATGACAAATTGAATGAAAAAAATCTTTTTTTAAAAATTGATTGATTTTTTCTGAAAAATTTTAAAATTGAAAAAACTGAAAAATTGAATGAAAAACATCAATTTTTTTTTTTTGCTTTTTATTTGAAATTTTTGCTTAGTTTACGCGTAATATTAGCAAAAGAAAAAAAATGTAGCGAAAAATTGTAAAACAAAATATATTAAATATCTTTTTAATTATTCAAAAATAAAAGTAACGTTTTCAAATCTAATCTTAAAAATTCTGCTGTGATCTCTACAATTTTCTTAATTTAAATTAAAATCCATCAGATCAAATGATTGTTTTTTCAAATTTATATGTTTCGTTTAATTATATTTTATTCATAGTGACAAATTTTTATGAAAGGCTTTGAAACATATTTTTATAATTCCTTAATTTTTGCTCTCGAATTTATTCGAAATTCAAACCTAGTCTCGTACATTTCATGTAATTTCATTCATATAGTTTCATATAATTTCATTCATATATTTTCATATAATTTC
>JAPMOQ010007347.1:803952-835504 GCA_026543055.1 Argiope trifasciata | reverse complement strand
CATATATTTTCATATAATTTCTTTCATATAGTTTCATATAATTTCATGTATATAGTTTCATATAATCCAGAAGTGAAACTGAAACAGGCTCCTTTACCCAGATTATGAATGAACTTTTTATACAGAGTAATAATCTTTCATACAACAACCTACACGCAACTGACAACCTATTTGTTCGAGAGCACTGTCATCACTCCCACCCAGAACGATAGCAAACTTCCTCCACCCCAGATCCATTCTATCCATCCATCAAAATTCCAGACACGATTGTTGATCCGATTCGCATCCCTCACTAAAACAAACAAGTAAATAATCCCCCCTTTACACGAGCCGGACCAGTCCCAGAAACATATTACACTCGACCCTCCATCTCCTCCACCCCCCGAACACTCACATTCCAACTTTCCGTCCCATCCCCCCATGACGTCACCACTCCGTCTTCATTAAAGATGCCTCCCCCCTCGCAAAAGCTTAAAATCCTGGAGATTTAAATTTAATTAAGGGCGAATTAGTCCGGGTGCCAATTTTCGTGCCAATACCCGGAAATCGAGGGAGGCCGGAAATGGTGCCGAACGAAACCGGAAATTAGAGTTCCTCTAGGACGGGTTAATTAAGAAAATTTTTAAAGTAAGGGGGGGGGATGAAGGAAGGGTGTGAGATGAAGAAGTGAGAAGGGTGCTGTTTTAAAGTTGAGAGTGAAGGATTCTTATCCGAAGTTTGAGTTTTGACAGTAGAAACATTTACGTAGTTTTCTAGTGCAGTTTTATGTTACTTTCTTCTTGTTGTATACAGCTGACCACCCCTCCACCAATGAACGTAGCAGGATTTGTTGTGGTCGACCGTTGAATAAGTATTGTGCACCTTACATGGACCGATCAGTAGTTTTATGTTACCTACATACACTTAGGAAAGACAAATAGAATGCTTCCTTTGTTGTCCTAAATAATAAAAATATGAAAAAAAAGAATCATTTTACTACATCCAGGACTAGATCGAGTCTTTTAAGGGCTTTTAGAGATAGGAGCGCGAAATTTAAGCACTCGCCTTTTAAAAGTCAAAAAGGAGAAATATTAATATGTGTAGCAAGTACATAAATCTTATCTTCTCTTTTTGGATACTAGATGGCGATGCCTAATAGGTTATCCCATAATGCATTACGCATTGGGAGTGTAATAAGAATGAAATGTGATACTGTACCTTTAAGTTTCGAGCATGTCTTGTGTTGTCTTGTCTTTGTTCAGTGTTTGAATATGGTTATTAAAGAAATATTGCTGAAAATATAAATCCCGTTGCTTCCTGCACAGATCATAATAATCTACATTCCACCACAGATTATTTATTTTACAGTATATTATGAATAAATATTAATTAAATTTTTATATAATATTACGCATTTTAATTAAACATTTATAATCGCAAGTTTAGTTTAGTTTAATTATATTAACGTTAGTTTAATTATATTAACGTAAAGCAACACTAGGGCTATTTTGGGACGGACATCATCATTTTGAACCGTGATCAAATGACGAGGACGACATCTGAGCTGTTATTCTCTTCCCCTCTCCACACCACAGCGGGAGGATGTTTGGTCTGACGGATTTAACGTGCAAGAGACCCCCTTACACGACGGTTCTTCGGTGGATTCGGGACTAAAACCTGAAACCCTCCGGTTCCGAAGCCGACCAGACAAACACAGTCCATTTATAATCGGAACTTTATAAGTCAAATTAACCCCAAAAAAGTAAATCCGAAATAAAATCTCGAATGAAATGAAACTCAAAACATTTTAATTCTGCATCAAATTCAGTGATTGTTTAGTTGAAATTTAGTTGAAAATTTAGTGATTTGTTTCAGTATTTTGGATATAAAAAGTAATTGAATTTTGTTTGAAGTCAATTTTAGTAGAAAAATTAAAACAATTATTTGACTCTTAGCACCTTTTAAATTCTTAAATACAGTTAACTATTATCAAACATTACAAGAACTGTAGTGGGCAATCCTAACAATTCTTGTAATGTTAGAAAATAGTTTTATCAAACTTGATAATCCAAGATTTCCCTGCGATGTTTGAATTATCAAGATTGATAATAATTATCTTTAAAATTTGGCAGCACTGATCTCAAATGAATCAGAAAGTATGAAAAAAATGTATTGTAGCAAATCTCTGAAATTTAAATTACATTTTAATTTTCCTGTGTCCGAGAACATGAGGTGCTTTCACAGTGAATGAAAGTACAAAATTAGATTATAATGGAAAAAAAAGAAAGAAAAAGAACCCAAAAACTTTCTTCATTACTGTCCCTTCTAAACAGAACATATGCCTAGTTTGCATATCTGATAATCCGGTTTTTATAGCTTATCACAAGGAAATTTTTTATTACTACAGCAAGCGTTCCACAATTTCCCACATTCTCCCATAAGTTGCGTATAAGCTTAAGCTTTATAGTTTTGTCAAGATAATTTAGTGTGCGCTTATTTTTCTGATAAATTATTAGATTTTCTGATAAATAGTTAGTTTATGATCTCATAAATTCTTACGAACTTTGTTTCAAATTCTCATACCGAATTTTATTTATCTAGTTGTTTGGGTTTTTGAATTATCTTTCGTGAATTTGATAATTTGAATTACCATCTAATAATTAAAAAATATATATTGTTTCAAATAAAGTGTTCAATTTTTTCAATAAGCAGAATTATGTAATATATTATAATTGCTTTTCTAGGAAAACATTTGCCTCTATGCAATCAGATAGAACTCATACGCCATAAAAATCCCTAAAATTATCTGTAAACTTCCAACAGGGATGTTTCATAGCAATATCTAGGATAGTTAATGTAAGAATGTAGAAATGAAGATTTATCATAATTAAACACTCTAAAAAAGAATAAACATTCTTAGAATTTATAATTTAGGAAAGAATTTACAGTTGAAAATTACATCAGAGTCCCAGCTAATGTCAGAAATCTAACATTTGTCCATTGATCTGTTATTGGAGAACAATTTCACAAATGAAACCATTAGTAGCAATTTCTGGCGATTTTTAAGGCAGTTAACATGCAAATAATGCATAAGTGCCAAAGAAATTGAATATATTTAAATGTTTTTGCACATCAATAGAAACCAAACTTTCACTGTGAACTACATATATATTCACAATGTCACATACCAAATTTAATTTCTAAAAGCCGCTGATTTTTAATTAACAAGTTTACATGGATGCAAAAGAGCAGACGGAGGGCTGTGAATCCTTTGCTTGATAGGGTTAAATATGATAAAAGACTAAATACAAAGTTATAACTTCGCCGACAAACTATCCTTTTTTTCTTCATACCCCTAAGCCTCAGATTCTTTATCTGCCTATGTTCAACACAAAAAAATGAATTTATGTCCTTTCCATGAAAAGAATAGAAAAACTAACTAGGAAGTTATAACGTCAATGACATACTGTCATTTTGTCTTCACACCTCTAAGCCTCTGTTTCTTCATCTGACTGTTCACCACAAATGAAATTGCCACAGTTCCCACAGAACTTAAGTCCTGCCCAGGAAAAGAAATTATAAGAATAGAAAAACTAAGTAGAAAGATACAACATCAACGACACACTATCGTTTTTTAATACATGCCCCTAAGACTCATCTTCTTCCTCTGCCTACATTTAACAAAAAAAGTATCCTCAGAATTTAAGCATTGTCCACGAAAATAAAGAATAAGAATAGAAAAACTAACTAGAAAGTTATAACGTCAACGACATACTGTCCTTTTGTCTTCACACCTCTAAGCCTCAGCTTCTTCATCTGCTTACGTTTCATCACAAAAGAAATTGCCACAGAATTTAAATCCTGTCCATGAAAAAAATAGAAAAACTAAGTAGAAAGCTACAGCATCCCCAGCATACTATCCTTTCTTCTTCATGTCCCTAAGCCTCAGCTTCTTCTTCTGCCTACATTCACCACAAAAGAAGTTGCCTCAGAATTTAAGTCCTGTCCATGAAAAGAAATTATAAAAATAGAAAAACTAACTAGAAAGCTATAACATCAACGACATACCATCCTTTTTTCCTCAAACCCATAAGCCTCAGATTCTTACGTTCACCATAAAAGAAGTTGGCGCAGAATTTCTGTCCATGAAAATAAAGTATAAGAATAGAAAAACTAACTAGTAAGCTATAACATCGCCGACAAACTATCCTTTTTTCTTCATGTCCCTAAGCCTTAGCTTCTTCATCTGCCTACGCTCACCACAAAAGAAGTTGCCTGAGAATCTAAGTCCTGTTCATGAAAAGAAAGTATAAGAATAGGAAAACTAACTAGAGAGTTATAACATCAATGACATACCATCCTTTTTTCCTCATACCCTTAAACCTCAGATTCTTCATCTGCTTACGTTCACCACAAAATAAGCTGGAGCAGAACTTCTGTCCATGAAAATAAAGTATAAGAATAGAAACACTAACTAGAAAGCTACAACATCAATGACATACTACCCTTTTTTCTTCATGTCCCTAAGCCTCAACTTCTTCACCTGCCTACGCTCACCACAAAAGAAGTTGCCTCAGAATTTAAGTCCTGTCCATCCTGTGGGAACACAAATCTCTCTTGCGAAAGGTTTGTTTTCTCCCCGAATACACCCCAAGAAGTACTCCAACAACAATCATAATGGTATTTGGGTCTAAATAACTCCCTCTGGGCGCACTGGTCTCGGCTTGCATTCGGAACCAAAGCAATGTAATCCCCGAGTAACACCTTTGCACCTCGAGATGTCAAGGGTGGGATTTGGTGAATTGCATTTTTAAACATTGGGTGAGTTGTGATTATTGCCAACCAAAGCCCTTGCTCCCCAGGGGATGGTGACTCGCCCCTTCTGTGTGGTCGGTGGTCATATGTTGGATTTGTGCTTTTATCAAAGGGTGAATCAGGTATTCAGCTTCATTTATGATTCAGTTATTTTAGGGAGAGGAATGTGTGTCCACTGCTGCTGTGAATTTGTTAGTTTTCCAAGGTTGTT
Organism: Argiope trifasciata; assembly: GCA_026543055.1. Taxonomy (NCBI): domain Eukaryota; kingdom Metazoa; phylum Arthropoda; class Arachnida; order Araneae; family Araneidae; genus Argiope; species Argiope trifasciata. The sequence goes on along the minus strand of JAPMOQ010007347.1, from coordinate 830,499 downwards.
AGAGGTGAGGAGTGGGGAGATATCGTTTGGTTTAGGTGTCTTTGTTTAAGGTATCTGACAACGTTTAAAACACTGATTATTGACCATATTGACAAATCTTTTTGTTATTGTTGTGATATCTTGTAGTTCAAAATTTCCTTTTTCCTAATAAGCTTACATTTTCTAGGAAAAGATAGGCCTGACCTATTATGCTGGATCAAATATTATCCAGCTAAAATGTGTCTTTAATGTCAATTTTCTCAAAATTCTAATTGTCATAAAAATTCTCCCCCGAATAAAATAGTGCAGCAAAGTTCCCGCAAACACTCTTTTTTTTTGGTACGAAATTTAACTCATTTAAAGCAATGAAAAATAAAATTGCTTGCAACTCCACGAAATAAAATACACTGAATTTCAAGCTTGCTTTTAGCACTGGTAAATAGATGTGTCTCTATCATGAACTTACGCAATCAGTTCCGGTAACACCATTTGTAGAAAAACAGCGAGAACGTATTCTTTATCCTAGTATTAAATTATTTAGTAGCATCTTTAAAAGTAAACTAATTTTTGAAAAAAATTGATTTGAGGCTTCACAAGTTCTTATTCAAATAGTTCATATACTGTAATTATTTATTTATATTTCGTTGAATCTTTTATCAGATTTCTTTTCTTTTACTTATTTATTTGTAGCTTATTGCTTTCTTCCCCCTCTTTGTTTGTTCATCCCACCCACTATTACCAAAAATGACTTATTACCTTATATTTTATCTAACCTCAACGTTCATAAGCGGATTTTCAAGACACCTGAAAGTTGCAAAATTGGACGTAACGCTATCTTTTAGATCAGTTTATAAGAAGAACCATAATTACAACAACAGTTACTTCTACAAGTTGCTTCAGACAGAAAAGGGTCCCCATGAGTCTCAACAAGAATTTTGTAAGCTTCAACTGCATATTTTTTGAACGAAATAGTGCATAAAAATGCCTCGGAAATACTCTTTTTTTGGCACGAAATTTGACACTAACATGAAAGATAGAGTTGTTTGCACTTCTGCGAAACAGCATACACTGAATTTCATGTTAGTCATTCCTGTTTCTAACGAAACAGGGCTAATTCCAGTAACTTTTTTTCGAATTTGGAGATATCTGAACTTGGAGATTCATTAAATTCCAATGTTCGAATTTTTTAACTGTCAAGGTGGGTTCACAGGAAGCTTACTATTGCCCGCAATCGTTGCCTCTCTGCTGTTGCGCGTGAAAAGTTGGGACAACGTGGACAACGTTTCTCCAGACAGGACAATTATGTTCCATTGTCCCGTTGTGGTCACGCGATTTTCCGGAAGTAGGCGTGATCTTCTATTGCTCGCAATAATTAGCCTCGAGTGAACTCATCTTTAAAATGCTTACTCTTTACGGTTTGGTTTAGTTGTATTAACGTCGGGTCTCGAACCAGAGGTCCTACTGTTCACAAGCAGAGACCTTACCACCAAGCGACCACGGCACCCTTCATTTTACCAAAAACTAATAAAAGAACAGATTCATTATGGCTCTAGTGACAAATATACATGAGTTATCGAAACCATTCGAATAACGGCTCACAAACAGAGACCTTGCTACCATGGCACCCTTCATTTTAATTAAATTGATAAAGGAACAAATACACTATTGTTGTAGTGGCGAATATACATGAGTTTCCGAAACCATTCGAATGGCAGTTCTCACGCAGAATCCTATCGATACTGCTACGTTCGGTGGTGGCGGGGTGGTAGGCTACATACAAGAAGAAGGTTCAAAAGCAGAAACCTTACCACCAGCCACCACGGCACCTTTCATTTCACGAAAAAATAATAAAAGAGATTCATTATTGTAATAGCGACAAATATACATGAGTTTTCGACACCCTTCGAATGACGGCTCACAAACAGAGACCTTACCATCACGGCACCCTTCATTTTATGGAAACTAATGAAAGAACAAATTCATTATGGTTCTAGTGACAAATATACTTCAGTTTCTGAAACCATTCGAATGACGGTTCACAAGCAGAATCCTATCGATACTGCTACGTTCAGTGGTGGTGGGGTGGTCGGCTGTATACAAGAAGAAGAAGAAGGTTCCCAAGCAGAAACCTTACCACCAGGCCACCACGGCACCTTTCATTTTACGAAAATTAATGATAGAACAAATTCATCATTGTTCTAGTGACATATATACATGAGTTTTTGAAACCGCATGAATGATTCTTTCTACTATACTTTCTTGCACGTGATACTTCCTGGAAAAAAGGGGGGTTAGAGAAAAAAATGCCCAAAAAATAAAAAGAGAGAGAGAGCTTCCATCCCACAAACAGGGGCATAAGTACTTTAGCAAACTGATGGCTGGGGAATATTCCCAAAAATAAAAGACCAAGAAATGGACTCGCATCCTTCCGAATTGGAAAATGCTGGGGAGGGGTGAGGGAGGGGGAAATGGCTTTTGAAATCGATAAGACCAATTCTCGAATCCGATTTCGATGCACGAATCGATTTCGGTTCATAGAGATGCATCCGGGCACACACACATCGATGGGAAATAAACAAGAAAAGAAAGAAGAGGGAGAAGAAAAAACGTGTGTCACTGCTTTTGTTTTTATTTATTTTTGTTGAAGCGTGAAAAATAACGAAATCCTTTCACTTTTCCCATTTGCGCGTTTTTGAACCTGGAATGAAGAGATCGAAGAGATAAAAATAAGAAAAGATCTTTTTTTTATAAAAAAAAAATTCAGTCTGTAAAACATGAAAATCAAAAATAAAAGTGAACTAATAAGAGAATAGCGCTATATATCACTTATTGTTTCAGTTGATTGCTAACATTTATTTAATAATTGAAGGGTTTGCTACAAAAAGGAGGTAGCTCCAATTATACAAGTTTGTAGAAAACCAGCGGTCTGATCAGGAGCTAGCTACCTCTATATTCAACAAACTAGTGAGACAAACAGCTCCATCGTTCAAGTTAAAGAGAAAACTAACCGCGGGAGCTATATCTTTCTGGCACCAAACGAACCAATTTTTCTTTTACAACATGATAATATATGTAATACGACATGATAATCAATATGATAATATATGTAAAACAACATGATAGTATATGTAATACAACATGATAATATTTTGTTTCACAGCGTTATTGATTCCAAATTCCCCAAATAGGAACTACATCCTTTTTGCAGCAAACCCTTCAATTATCAACCAAATTTTATGACCAACATGTTTGCTTAGAAAATTAACTAATTAATTAACCAGTTAACTGGTGCATACTTTTTATCAGATAGATAACATACTAATGCTCTTTAAAAAACGTTCAGGGAATTCCTTTTAGAAAAAGGAATGTTAAATGACAGATGATATACTTGATAAAAATTTAGAATATGTAATTTCCATGGAATGAACTAAAAGTGCCACCAAGAAGAAATAATTGCGCTTCTTATATTAGGAGAAGCTACTTTTGACTTTATGCATTCTCCTAAACTTCGTGAAATTTTGGTTCTATTCCAAAATGAAGTCCACTCCATAAATTTTGATACTTATAAATCTTTTTTTAAATTGTTTATTATTTGCAAATTCAAAAAAATCAGATGTTGAGGGGATTATAGTCTTTGTCGCTCCATATCCCATAATATTTACATTCAAGACATCAGATGTTGAGAAAGTCTTATTTACAACCACATATAACTATTTGAATTTGTTTTTACTTTACATTGCCCCATTCTTCATTAATTTTTGTTGTTTCGCCTATGCATGGAATAGCAAAAAAAATTAGATGAAAATTAGGAAATGAATTGTATTTTGAATTATAGAGGAAGAAAAAATATAACTTTTTTCTTTTTATCTTTTTAATTCGACATACATATCTACTAATCCAATTTTACATATCATAGCCTTACGCTATTACATTAGATTGTTAAATATGCGATTTCTTTTAAAAAAATCATTGAATAGTTGTACTGCCTGCTGTATAAGTAATAAAGCCACCATCCACCAAAAAAATTATATTGAAAAGAATAGAGTAGAAATGCAAATAAAGGGTGCGATGGGATTAATACCATGGAGATCTAGTATGCAAAAATAAACGATTTCGAAGATCAGTCCAAACGGGGTTTTAAAAGAGTTTTCTGAACCCCTACAAAGTGATGAATGCAATCCCGTCAGTATGGATTCATCTCATGCAATTATCCACCATTTTTAACAAAAAAAAACCCTCCCTCCTTCCATCATGAATCAGCTCCAGGGCAACAAAGACAATGAAAAATGAAACCACCTACTACCAACCCCTCTTTAGACACGGGGTGGAGGACCACCCCAAAAAGGGAAGAAGAATTCCAACCCTCCCCGAAAAAAACACCTAATGAAAACAAACACCGGTTTTGTCCGAGGCTTCTTGCCTTCATTTCCATCTGTTCGTCTGTCGCGAGTAAAATAACAAATGTCCTCACTTAGGAGTCCGACGAAATGTAATTGAATCCGGCCGCTGGCCACCAATTTCCTGCCACTATGGATAAAAGGGGATCCAGTGGCGACATCCGGAGATTTGGCGAGGACCCGCGTCGCCAACCGCGCGTGACTCAACGCTCGTGTAATTGCACTGAGTAATGTATAACATTGCTAGTTGATGTATGCGTTCAGCCACTTAGTTTGTAATGGATTAGTTGGCACAGTCGCGTTTTGTGAGGTCATTATGGGACGCAGAAACATTGTGGGCAATTTCCCATTAATAAAAAGCCGCATGCTGTTTTCGGAGGTATTTGGAACAGTAAGCTAGGGGGTGGGGGAAGAGTTAGTGTAGATGCTATTTATTTCTGTTATTGAAGTGAACAGCTAGACTTTGGCATCGTCTAGTCCTTTGTTTTCCTGCTTCTTGATTAATTTCAGCGTCGTTTATGTTTAATTTCAGATGACTGGGTGTTTCAGCATCTGAAATTTTCCGATGGAATTGTCAGTATTTCTTAGGGGTAAAAAAGAAAATATCCTTACATCTGACTGTTAAACAATTCGCATTAATTAGTATTTCAATTAAGGTATCCGACTAAGGTATAATTTCAGACGACTGGGCATTTCAGTATCTGAATTTTTTCGATGGAATTGTCAGCATTTCATTGTGGTGAAAACCATTGATTACATTGAAAACCAATTAACCATTGTTGAAATTTTGGATCTTTTTCAACCATTTAGATCTTTTTAATTCCGATGAATTTTTCCGATGGAATTGTCAGCATTACATTGTGGTAAAAAGAAAATATCCATACATCTTATCGTTAAGCAATTTTCGTTGATTGGTATTTCAGTTAAAGTATCCGAATAGGTTCAAAGGAGAATTTTTTTTTAATTTGATTTTTTTTGATGATTTTTAGATGTATTATCAATAATAAACACTATAAATACAAAAAAATATTTAAAAATATAATTAATTGATGTAATATAATTGAGATCATATATATATGATGTAATTATATTAAATATAATATAATTAAGAAGTAGGAAAATTCGTAGTAGATTTCAATGAAATTGAAGCAAAACGGTTAACACTTTACGCAAAATTTTAATGCAGCAATCCTATTCCTTTTTTGCACTCAAGTTATAGAATATAATGATGAATGAAATGAAACAAAATGTAAGAAAAATCTTGAGATGAAAAGAAGTTATGGGTAAAAGAAAATAATAGGCTACCGACATCGAATTAACTATTCGAAAACAATGGCTGAAAAATTCCAACTTATTACTGGAATAATTGACTCAGTATTTGTATAAAGTTTTGCCCATAAGTCTAATAAGCAACAATAAATGTGAAAATTACACAATAGATATAACTGCTCGTGCCATTTAGCATCAAACTTCTTTGTTTTAATCTAATTGTCCAAAAAAAATAAGCAATGAATTCTCAAATTAAAAGGAATTTACATCAGGTAAAATAAACGAGTAAAAATATATGTTTTTATTTTATTAATTTATTTCTTTCATGTTATTAATTAATTATTTTTATTTTATTAATTTATTTATTTTATTTTATTCATTTATTTCTTTTATGTTATTAATTTAATTATTAATACGGACATACTATTAATATTCTCCATTATTTGTCTGTGCTATTAATATTTATAATTATTGCTATGTAACATTTAATTTCTAAGAAGTTATTTTGATTTTAATTTACAATAACAAATGAATAAATTTTATGATCAAGTAAAAATCTCAAATGGCTTCTACTCTCTATTGAATTTTTCGTCGCTATCATGCTTTTAAAATATTATGAAAGTTTTAAGGTTTAAAATAGAGCTTTTAATTGATTCGCACAAGTTTATTATTAAATATATGATAAAATTAAGCATTATGAAAGCTATTTCTGAAATCATCTAAAATTCAAGTTATTCCGTAAAGGGAACTAAAAATTATTTCGGAATTAAACTAAAAAGTAAGAAAAGCCTCATTGTTTATAATGAGAGCAACTACTAAAACATAGATGAATCTAGACAAATTAATAATAAATGCAGCAATAGAATCAATATTAAAGGAAAAAGATCCGGCCTGAAGACTTTTACAAGGGTCACCCTCAGACAGGGATACAAAATAAGTGATATTTTCTTTCAGGAATCTGACTTTTGGTCCAACAGTATTGACCTATTTATTACTAATTTATAGGCAGAGAGATTGAAATATAAAATCATTCATTATTGAATATTTTTATTCACTAAATATAAATAGAAAAGTAATATAATTGCTTTACCGGGTGTTCTTTCAAATCCATGCAAAGTTTTAAAGGGAATCTACTAATTTGAAGCAAAAAAAATATGTTCGTATTAAAAATAAAATAAGGAATATTGCATTTTTTCAAAGAAAAGATAGATAAAGGGATTTTTTCGTTTCAATTCATTTCATATTACTTTTACGATACTAATAATTCTAATAGCAGTGCTAATTTATTGTTAAATAATGATACTAACAAATTATTTTCAAAAGTACTTAAAATGAAAAATATAGAAAATGTACGTTCCTCTTAATTGTTCTTGTATCATAAAAATTTGAAATAATTTCTATATACTAAAACCTTTTAAAGACAATTGCGATACCGAATTTCATTAACACCACCATTTTTTGATGATTTTAAGATATCCGACTACATAAAAATACTGATTATCAATCACATTGGCGATTTTTTAAAATTCTTATAATTTCTTGTAGTTCAGACATTTCTCTTCGCAACAGTTTGTTTTCTAAGAAAAGAAAGGCTTAACCTATCATCTAGGATCACAGATTTTTCAACTAAAATTTGTCTTTAGCTTCAATTTTCCCAAAATTTTAATTTTCATAAAAACTTTCTACCGTTAACATGCTATCTCTTAAACTAATAGAGGTATTAACATAAAACGTTCAGCGTGTTTTAAATAATATAGGCAATGAAAGGAACCAAAAGTTGTATTGTTGGTGAAATACTTTCTCTTTTATAGGTGTTTTTGAAAAATTAAGCTGTAAATTGATGATAAAAATGCATAAATGCATACATGTGCATACTTTTACCCATCACTTTTTGCATTACAAAATTTTACTTAGATTTTAGTTCATTTCCTTCATCATTAGATTCTATAACTTTTGTGCAAAAAAAAAAAAAAAATAGGATTGCTGCAATACAATTTTGTGTAGAGTGTTAACCTTTTTGATTAAATTTTATTTAAATTTACTGCAAATTTTACAATTTCTCAAAATATACTTTCAAATAATTGTTTTTGTATTTATAGTGTTTATCATTAACAATATATCTAAAAACCACGAATCGTTTCTAAAAAATATAATTTTTCAACATTTTTCCTTCGATCGTAGTCTTATACCTTAAACTAATAATCATATAAAAACGGTTCCATACAAAATGTAACACAAATTAATCAGAAAGTCTATAAAAAAATCAGGAAGTTGAAATATGAAACATCGCTTCCTCTGCTTTTAAACTAACCACTTTATACCATTTGCCCTTCCATTTGTCCCTTACTTTCGAATGCAGAGAATTCCTTCCCCGATCGTGACTGTTTGATGATTTCGAGAATTATTCCACGTTCTAAACGTTCCAATATTCCCCCGATGTCTGGTTTCTTAGAATTCGTCGCTCTGCCTTAAATGATCCCAGGTTTGTGTCGAAACGTTTAAATGGCGATAAATTCTTACGCGCTGAATAATTCATTAGAGGAAGCTGCTTTCTGCTGTTATCAGCGGTGAGATCATAAGTTTATAGTTCCACTGATGAGACGAGAGTAAATATGCCAAACATGGGTGTACTCCTTGAGTTCTTTACTTTCTGATTATTGGGTTAAACTATTAAACTGTAAGTAAACTTATAAATCGATTAGCTCTGATTCTGTTTTATTAAATTGAAATGGGAAGTTTAGTGTGATTAAAATTAGCCCCTTCGATGACCAATTGATTTGCTGAAATTGTTGATTATATAAAATTGCAATTGAATATTTTGTACGTCAAAACATTGCATTTGAATATTTTGTGTTAAAACAGTGCAATTGAATATTTTGTACGTTCTTTACTTTCAGATTATTGGGTTAGACTATTAAACTAAATGTTTATTAAGGGAAAATGAGAAATTTAATTTGATTCGATGACCATTTGATTTGCTGAAATGGTTGATTGTATAGCATTGCAATTGAATATTTTGTACGTTAAAACATTGCAATTGAATATTTTGTACTTTAAAACATTTCAATTGAATATTTTGTACGTTCTTTACTTTCTGATTATTGTTTAAACCATTAAACTGTATGTAAACTTATAAATCGATTAGCTCTGATTCTGTTTTATTAAGTTAAAATGAGGAGTTCATTTCGGTTAATATTAGCCCCATCGATGGCCTATTGATTTGCTGAAATTGTTAACTATGTAAAATTGCAATTGAATATTTTGTACATAATGTAGTCTTAATAGCATTTTCAACAAGGCATTTTAAAATTTTAAATTTAATTGCCATGTAATTCGTAATATTTTAAAAGCCTTTTTATGTTTTTTATAATCCTCTCTAATTTTCTATTATTTCTCCTAAAATTTGAAATTTGGTTTTACCAGGGGTGATCCAAAAAAAATTTTACAAGTTGCAATATTTGGAAAGTAGAAATTGTGGGTGGGAATATTGTTACCCACACTAGAGACAGATGACCCTAGTTGTCTTAGTCCGGTCTTCTGAGCAGATAGTGTTAATATTAAGACCTGAAACAGCGACAGTAATGGCAGGACGTCTAGACAAGTGGTCTCACACAGCGGTGCCATGATACCATTTCTAAGGGTGAGGAATGTGTCCCCATCGAACATTCACAGACAAATTGCTGAAGTGTAAGGGGGAGAAGCAATAACAGAACACGCGGCGAAAGGGTATCGTTCTTTTAAAGCGGGCAGAGATATTGCTGGAAAGTCTGGATTCACTTCCCATACAGCCCCAATTTGGCTGCTAGTGACTATTTCCTTTTTCCGGCATTGAAGAAACGCTTAGTTAAAAAAAAATGGTTCATATCAGATGGCGATTTTCAAAAAAATATCGAGAACTTGCTGAATAGCAAGTGACCTGATTGTTACGGGTTAAACAAATGGCTCCAGTGGTGTGATAAACGCCTCAACAGGTTTGGTGATTATGTAGAAAAGGGACCGCCACCTGCATCTCGTAATTGCCATTTGTATATTGTGTCTGTTGTTGATTAAGCATGTTTCCTTTTTCTTGTTTGATCACGCCTCGTAAAACAGAACCGATTGGGTATAAAGAAAGAAAGAAAGAAGAAACAGTGAAGTTATGTATGCACTAGAAAATGTATTTTCTGACTTACATAAATGTCTTTTATGATTTACATAATATATCAGAAGATTATTAAAAAAAATCGCTGGTTGAATAAAATAATCAAGGAACTTCAGCAAGAAAATAAACTATCAGAAAAGAACAATCATATAAAAGTTCTTAAATATCAAATATAAATAGATCTATCTTTATTGAATATTTCTAAATCTCAGCATTGGCTATAACTGCCATATTATTAAAAAATTTCATTAAAAATCTTCAAGTCAAAATCTATTTAATATAGATAATACAATATGTAGTTCTATATACTATCGAACTATAATTATAACAATAATTATTTTTATAGTTCTTAAAGTGTTTTCCTTTTTATAGCCATATTCAAATTGCTCTTTGGAAACAGTTTTTAGCCGAGATTATTCCGTTGTCTTATTCTCAAATTCTAACTGAACCACCTTATTGAAAATGTGTTGTCTGAAACTATAAGAAATAAGACATGAAAAAAATGTTATAAACATTTTTATGTTTATAACATTTTACATGTCTTATTTCTGATAGTTTCGGACAACACATTTTCAATATTAGTGACTTTATATATGTGTGTATGTTATTTGACGGTTTAACTTAATTTTAACTTGTAGACTTAAGGTTAATAAATATGCAAGAGGCTAACATTTGCATGGAGAGTAAGTCATTCAAAATAATTATTTCGACTTTAATAATTAATAAATAAATTTACGTAATTTTAATAAGTAAATTTACTTTTCAAGATAAACAATCAACTGCTCACCAATAATCTAGCAAAGGAATAACTTTTCTGCTAATCATAAGTCAGAAAATAGGACCGCATATGCCTATCGTTTAGCTCATCTTAACAAGTTTTCTAATTTTTGTTCAACTACGAATGATTCATTATGAAATACAATTTGATTCGTATTTTTTTCCTTCCAATAGAACACAAATATAGACCAGTTTCTCTTGAAAGTTAGTTGAAGTTATCTCTCTCCATATTTCCAACTTCTATTTTAGATGCATCAAAGTCATCTTGACCAAAAGATACTTCTCGTTCTATCATAGCCAATTTTGATTAATAGACTTGTATAGATGTTTCATACCAAGTATTAAAAAAGAAAAACACAAATCAATGAGAAAGGTTAAATCCTCTTTTTAGTTTTCATCCGCTTTCTACAAAACTATCATTGAAATATTTCTTTATCAACGAAAGATTTCAAATGACTTTCGACGCAATTACAGATTTTCTATAAAAACAACAAAAAGAAATCATTTCATAAAAGTATTTTTGTTTTTAACTACGAATGATTCATTGTGAAATCAAATTTGATTCATGTTTGCTCCTTCGAATGGAACAGAAATATAGACTAGTTTCTCTTGAAAGTTAGTTAATGTTATCTCTCCCCACATTTCTAACTTCTATATTAGATGCATCAAAGTCATCTGAACCAAAAGATACTTCATGTTCTATCATATCCAATTTCAATTAACAGTCTTGTCTAGACATGTCATACCAAGTATTTAAAAAGAAAAACACAAATCAATGAGAAAGGTTAAATCCTCCTTTTAGTTTTCATCCTCTTTCTACAAAACTATCACTGAAATATTTCTTTATCAGCGAAAGATTTAAAATGACTTTCCACGCAATTTTAGATTTTCTATAAAAACGCCAAAAAGAGATCATTTCAAAAAAGAGAAAGCGACAGAACAATAACTGCAAACTATCCTCCCTACGACCTCACCGCACATTCTAAAACCTCCTTAGAAAAACATCTAACCCTCCCTCCTTATAACTCTCTATATTTTCCTCCGATTTTTGGAGGGTTCTATATACCTATACTCACTTTTTGGCTAGGCCCACTGTATCGCCCGAGCAGAGCAAATAAACTCCTTCAATACATTTCCACTTTGTGCTTATTTACCCTAAGGAAAGAGGACCACCCTTCGTCCATCCCCCCACCCCCCAAAAAGAAGGATATAATAAATACCAGACATTCTCTATCCTCCATTCAAGTCTGTGTATTGGAGGCGGAAGATACCATTTTTATATGGAGCACAAATCAGGTCCATAGCTTGCCTGCAGGCGAAAAGAACCCCTTTCCTCTCTCCCTGTGTTCCAGACGATATTTTTTTCGCTCAATCCCCTTTTCGTTTCCTCCTTCCACCATCCCCTCTTTTTTTATGGTGCACCCCTCAGTCCATATGATTTTGACACGTGAGAGTTCATATGTGCCAACGTCGCGTCAAACATCAAGTGCGAGATGAGGAAGGAAAAATTGGGCTACTGCGCAGGCTCCTGAACTTGGTTCATTTTTTTTTTAAGTTTCTTTATATGTTTACTGAGTTGTTATCAATGGGGAATATATTTTTTCCTATTTAGCTTCGCTTTTTAAGGTATCCAACAACGTTAAAAATATTGATTATCAACCACATTGGTGAATTTTTAATAATATTATTATTTCTTGTAGTTCAGATCTTTCTTCTTCAAAACAGTTTAGATTTTCGAGGAAAAGGAAGGACTAACATATCATCCAGTCACATATTTTTCAGCAGAAATTTTTCTTTCTCTTCAATTTTCTCAAAACTTAAATTTTCATCAAAATTTTCCGCTATTAACGGATATCTTAAAAATTAATGGAGATATTTACATAAACATTTCACAGTGTGTTTAAAATGACATGGCCGATGAAATGAACCAAAAGTTTTATTGTTGGTGAAATACTTTTTCATTTGTAGGTGGTTTTTGAAAAATTAAGTTGTGACTTTATAGAAAAATTGCATATATACGTATATTTTTACCCATAACTTCTTTGCATCTCAATTTTTTTCTTAGATTTTGGTTCATCTGGTTAATCATTCTATTCTATAACCTTCGTGCAAAGAAAAAAAGGATTACTGTATTACAATTTTGTGTAGAGTGTTAACCATTTTGGTTAAATTTCATTCAAATTTACTACAAATTTCCTATTTTTCAAAATATATTGATAGCAAATGTATTTTATTGTATTTATGTAATTTATAATAAATCTAAAAACCATAAATAATCTTTAGAAAACATGATTTTTCTAAAATTTTATTTCGAACGTAATCGGATACCTTAAGATACATTTTATAATTTATTAGAACCAAAATAAGTGCCGAATTGTTATCAATGAAATTCACTTCATGTATTCATACATTTTTTATATATGAATTTTAAATAGCGTACTTTCTGTAGAATTGTAATAAAAAAAATCGCAATGTACATATTTCAATACTCTATATAGCAAAGCATTATTAAACACTTTGTTTCGGTGCGCTATTATTACTTGAGTACCCAGAAAGTATTTTTCAAAATTATTGTTTTAGGGTTTAACACAACGTAGTTCTATTTCATTCCTAAATCTTTGCCGAGAGTTAAAATTCAATAACAAACGTTGAAATTTAACGTCGTTGCAAAAACTATTGCACCCTGAACTAACAGTAGTAAACAAAAACAATAGTAAGTAGTATCTAAATGATATTTAATTATAGATTTAACGTATTTTTGTGCTATTAAGGTGGCTCAATCGAATGTTGAGATTCTTATTATCTTATTTATTATTTTTAAATATTTTTGATCCCATATAAAATGTCTTTGTGCAGGTAGTAAATAATTTTATCAAATAGCTATAAGGAGTTAAGGTATCCGATTACGTTAAAAGCACTGGTTATCGACCACATTTTCGATTACTTTTAGTATTGTTATTTCTTGTAGTTCAGACTTTCCTCTTTCCAAAAAAGTTAACCTTTTCTAGGAAAAGGAAGGCCTGACTTATCATCCAGGGTCAGTTTTTTTTCAGATAAAATTTGTCTTTCACTTCCATTTTCTCAAAATAATTTTGATTCAAATTCTCCACCTTTAATATACTATCTCAAAACCTAATAGAGGTATTTATATAAAAATTTCAATTGCTTTAAATAAGGAGGACAATGAAATGAACCAAAAGATTTATCGTTGGCGAAATACTTTTTTGTTTACAGGTGTTTTTTGAAAACTTAATTTATAAACTAATGGGGAAAATACATATATACGTACATGTTTACCCATCACTTCTTTGCATCTCAACAATTTTCTTAGATTTTGGTTCATTTCATTCCTCATTATGTTCTGTAACTTGTGTGCAAAGAAAAACAGGATTGTTGCATTACCATTTTGTATAGAGTGTTAACCGTTTAGGTTAAATTTCATTGAAATTTACTACACATTTTCATATTTCTGAAAATGTGTTATATTTTCAAATAATTTTCTTGCATTTATGGTATTTTGTATTATAATAGACAAAACATCTAAAAACCATAATTCTAAATAGTGTTCAAAAAATCCAATTTTTAAAAAAAATTTCTACGAACGTAGTCGGATACCTTAAACCACTATGAATATTTTTTAGAGTATTTTCTAATTATTAGCAAGAAATGGAATAGGATCTTAGTACGTACTAATCCGTTTAGGTTATTCACAATTATTAAGTTCGACGTGGAGATTCTGATAAATCTCTTCGAAACTGATTTTCCTAAATTCGAAAGGCCATTTTACAATTCCCAGTTGTTTGTAAATAGATAAGGTGAGTTTTAAAAAAAGCGAACTGATCTAATGGAATTTTTCATGTTATTTATACATCAATATTGCAGATTAGCATCAAATATTTGGCATACTTTGCCTATCAGTTAATCGTTTATGGATTTGTTCCCCATGGGAGATTCAAAAATAAATCAAAATCACGAGAGTCTGATGTTGTAATGGTAGCTTTATAAGACAGATTGTAGCCTCAGAACCGAGTGATCACTTTTTTCTTGTGGTAGTGTTATCTGGCTAAGGAACCCTAAGATTGCAAGGTTATCACTATCGTCTATCACTTATCGCAACAGCGTAAATAAAATTGCAAGCAATATTAAATTTCATAAAACTGAAAATCTATATCTAGTTGTATATTCAGTTGGCCGCTGTGGCCTGGTGGTAAGATTTCGGCTTCGGAACCAGAGGGTTTCAGGTTCGAGACTCGATTTCCCCGATGAACCGTCATGTAAAGGGGTCTGTTGCACGTTAAGTCTGTCAGGTCATCTGTCTGCGTTGATGTGGTGTGGAGAGGGGGTTGCCAATTCAGGTGTCGTCCTCATCATCTGACCGTGGTTCAAAATGACGAGGTGCATCCCACAATAGCCTTAATGTTGCCTCATAACGGGACGTTAATAAAACTAAACTAAACTAAAAACTAAAGATTCAGTTAGTCAAATGATAGACTTCCAAAATGAATACTAAGCAATCTCTCTTCAGTTGTTTAGTGAAGATTCTTTTTACTACAAAAATGAAATTGTAGACAAAGTGTATCATAGTGTAGAAGCAAACAAATACCAGGGAAGTAGTCTCCACGATTATTCTCCCCTCGTACTCTTCGATAATGGTATTATCCATCCCCCCCCACCTGTAGTATCCTCCCGTATTAAATAGTGGAATTTTTGCAGTATAATAATAGAAAAAATAGGATACTTGTGTATTTAGTCCATGGCACCGGTGAGTTATAGTGATTAAAGATTTGTCTTTGGCCAGTGGCGGATTTCCGTATAGGCTGTGGTGGTGACTACCTCGTGCCTCGAGGTATATGGGTGCCTTAAAATCGACTTGGACGTGTATCAAAGTACTAAGCAGAAAGTAAATTTAATTCTTCAAGTCTCCCCTTCTGTTTGGTTCACAAAATTTCCAACTTTTTCTTTTTCTTTAAAGGAAAGGTGTTCATTCGCCGATAAAAGTGTTAAGGAAAAAGTAAAGTGTTAAGTAAAATTCCTGTGGAATCAAAACGCTGCATTCGCAAACTATTTTCTTAAACTTTATAAGTTCAGAATACTTTCTCATCGCCTCTCTTTCCTATTCGCGTAATATAGCCTGTTTACCAGGATTTGAATCAATAATCTTGATCTAAAATTGGAATTATTTCCTTGAAATCATAAAGAATGAAAATCGCTAGAGAACTCAATGACTGTTGCTTTCAATTATATGTGTGAGTTAAAACACAAGATTCGCTGGTCTAGAAACAATAAAAAATGACTTAGTGTATGAAATGGGTCGATAAAAGGCTTAATATCTGCACAAATAAAAGTTTTAAAGGCATTAGGTCTTTCAATACATAAACGATATCACAAAATGTAGATAAAACTAAAATAAGTTTATCATTCTACTCTTTTGCCGACCGGAGAGTTTACCTTGTTTCAAAACCTATCAGCACCTGTGGCCACGTATTACAAAAAAACTCTTTTTGGCTGGAAACTAGCCATTTTACTTAGTCTAGATTGTGATCTTTGGTGATTAGTTATGGGAGTGATGAATAAATGTAAAACAATCGAATATGCCTTTTAGATACCACTGTTTTGAGTAAAATCAAAAATTTGATCAAAAGTACAATTGTAGTCTTAAAGATCACCTACCTCATTTCATTAGTGATTCTCAATCACTGTTTTATTCAATTGTCTCGCTTACATACTTGAGAAAATACAGACCACTAGACAATCATTCTTTTGAAAAGTCTAATTTAAAATTTGATAGAATGCCCGCTTTTAGATACTAAACCTATGAACAAAATTTTAATTGTCAACATCTTTATAAATTGTAGTTACCCCGTTCATACGTATTCAAGAATTCCTTTAAATGAATTTGGTTCAAAATAGGATAGAAATCTTTAAAAGTGGAGTACAGATTATGTACCAAATTTCTTACGTCTAATTAAAAAAATTTAAAAGTTATCGGGTTCGTAAACATAGAAATATAATTCTGAGAGTTTAAGAGTTATCGTGTTCATAAACATACAATTATAATTCTGAAAATGTTTTCAAACTCGGAGAGACCTCAAATGTGTAACTTCATCAAAATCCCGAAGTAGAACTTTTTTATGTTACTTTTCCTTCCATAATTCCACTTAAGAAAAAGAAAGAAAGTGACAACTTTGAAATGCGTTCTTCGAAATTCGTAAACTTATGAGTATCAATCAACTTAATATTTAAATATATAAATAGCACGGATCAATTCCTGATTGACTTCTAGACGTTCTAGAAAAGTGAAGAAGAAAGTCTCCTTATTTTATTTCAATGTGTTTTTTTTTTGTAGCTGTCTTTAGCTTCCTTTGCATCTTGTACACATGCACAGAAAAGTTAGTTTGAATAGAGAGTCTTTTGATACCTATTTAAATACTTTTTTAAGTTTTAATCAAAATCTTTTCGCCATTTAAATTCTTTTTTTTTAAATTTAGGTATAAGCTTTTCACCGGTGTAATGCCACTTTTGGCATACACCTAATCATCATCAGAATACTTTCTAGGGCATGTAATTAATTTTCATCATGATTAGGGTTAAATTAATATACCAGTTAGTATTAGAAAATGGTTTGATTTCCAAACCTCGAAAATTGCGGGATAATCAGTTGGAGAATTAAAGAAGATATTAAAAAAGATTGTATAACACATTCCAATGAAATGAGGGCATAAAAATTTACACCAGAAGCACTATGATTCTCTTACAGAATATGGATTTAGTTAACGGACAGCATGTTCATATCTAGTTGCGAACATTCTGTTTGAAGCGAAATTTACTGTTGTTGGACATTACACATATGGCCAAAGAAAAATCGTTTACAGCGTTTATTACCACCAAAATGTTAAACTTGTTTATATTTTAGGATGTTCCAAAAGTTTCTTGCTCATCGAGCTATGAATGACCTTATCTGGTTTTGCTGGTATAAACATGTAAGCTTATCTATTAGCCGTTTATATAGTCACAACTTTCAATTGTCAAAAAGCCGGGACTACACCTAAAAAAAAGTTCTTCCTTTTGATGAGAAAGGATCAATTTTGTAGGCCCTACTTCCTGGAACAATAAGTTCTACGAAATATTTTCATCAACAAGATCAATTGAAAGCTGCCATAGCAATAACATGGCCCAGAATTAATAAACCGACGAGGCCTTGTTTTTCATCATGATAACACGTGACCACACTTTGCGTTAGTCGTCAGAGAGAAGCTCATTCAATTTGATTCGGATGCTTTACCACATATATACTAGATCTTGCATACATACTAGACCTTGCTCCATCTGGTAATTACTTCTTTCTGTCCTTTAAAAAATCTCCCAAAATTTTCGTATGATCTGTCATAAAGTTGTTAATCTGAGAATTACTTGCATGACATTTGCGTAGTATAACAACAAAATATTAACCTTTCATTTGGATTTAGAATTCCTACAGAACTTATTGTCTCCTCGGCGAGTTATTTGAATATTAATCCTTGGTAAATAAAATGCGGTTGAGATTCGTAATATTTTATTTAATTTCAGATAGTTGTACTATCCATATAACCATCCTGCAGGTGTAGCAATAAGCTGGCTGAGTTTCATCGCAATCAGATGAACGGCTTAGGAAAGCATAAGAGACATACAGACAAATACAAATTTTTATTTATAAATATTGTTTTCCTTCGGTCGTTATTTAGCGTAAAACTATAGCTATTTGTAACAAATGGAAATGTTTTGAGTTTCCAGGTATATCAAACTGCATTAGAACTTACTGTGCAGTTGTGTTAATAAAATTAAACTAAATTTATATATAGAAGCGAAAGTGCATACTTCAAACTATTTCCCTTTTTTACTTGCTGCCTTTGGGCTCTTGAAAGAAAAGGAAAACCCAGCTTTTACTTTTCCGTTCCCTTCCTTTCCAACAACATCCCAAAAAATCCTAAAGTGACGTGGGATCAAAAAAGCATCCAGGAGCAGAAAAAGATGTCGCTCCTCGGGTCCCACACAGGTTGGGGTTAGCGGGATTCCGTTTATCGATCATTCGTGTGTGTGCGTGTGCTTCTCTCTCTCCCCCTCTCTGAGATGCGAGGGGGGTGACAGGTGGGGAAAGGAAGAGGAAGGGGATACTTGACCCCTCAAAGGACGAAGCAGACGTGACTTAGTACAGAAAAAGAGGTGGTCAACACATTTGGCAGCTTATCGCTTATTTGGACGGAAAAACGTCAGAACGTGAAGGATTTCATTCTTCCCGCTTGTCTTTTGTGTGTGGGTTTTTTTATTTTGATATTCTTTTTTTTTTAAGGTGAAATCTCAAAGCGAAAAATAGTTAATTTATGATCGTGATGGGAGTGAAATAATTTTATTCTACCTTCTTTTGTTAAGTAAAGTAATGAGAGATAAAAATGTTTCTGGATTTTAAAAAAAATGAAGAAGTTATTTTTATTATGATAACTTACCTTATTGTTTTTTCACACATTAAAGAAAATTCCTTTTTTGATTTGTTAATGTTATAAATGAAGTTCATATGGGTTCAAATCTGATTGTTTGGGCAATTTCATTAATGCAAATAAAAGTCATCGTGGTAATATATATATGTGTGTTCCCAGGGCCAGACTTATCCTGATTGGGGCCATGGTTAAAAACTTCTTAGGCTCCCCTTGGCTTCGCTGCTTTGTAAATAAACGCAAAATAAACTTTCTATTAAATTTGCGGTCCCTCTCCGAGATGGGGGCCGGGGTAACGGCCCCGTATGCCCCTGCCTTGTCAGACCCCATATGTTTCACCTCTCATAAATAAATGTATCATATTCAAAAAATTTGCATGCTTATTATATAAAAAAAGAAAAGAATAAGAAATTTTGCATGCTCATTATGCAAAACAAGAAAAAGAATAAGAAATTTTGCATGCTTATTATATAAAACAAGAAAAGAATAAGAAAGTTTGCATACTAATTATATAAAATATGAGATTAATCGTGCCAAGTTTTCGAAGTTTTAAATATAATTAAATATTTAGTTAAAATTAAACAAAATTTCTCCTTTTTCTCATGGTCTTTTCAAGAGAATTTATACCAGAAAAAAATACTTTCAAATTATTTTAAAGTTCAGAATTTTGCTATTTCAATTATATCGATTTCATACCTGCAATATTTTTCTTTCTATTGCCATTAGCTTTTTTAAAACGTAAAGACATCAAAAGACAAAACAAAACCAGTTCAATCACATTTTGCATGTAAAATAAAACACGTAAAGAATCCCATTAACCTTTCGAAGTTTAAAATATAACAAAATATTTAGCTAGTAGAAAAAAACAAAATTTCGCCTTTTTTTCCTGGTAATTACAAAAGGGTTTTATACCAGAAGAAATATTTTAAAATTCAAAATTATTATGGCAAGTATATCGATTTCATTTGTGCAATAAATTTGTTTCAATTGTTGTTAAATTTTTAAAAAGGTAAACGAGTTAAAATTCATGTTAACTTTGAACTACTCTATCATTAATTTTTTTCTATTTTATTTTTTCTATTACAAATCCGTTTACCGGCTTTCCTCTTGTTTCAAAGAAGAGATTTAACGATGCTTGAAGGGCAACTTTGAAAAGGACATTATATTATATATTATAATATGCTCGATAAGATAGTAATCAGTTGTTGAAACGGAGGCAAGAGATTAAAGCTCTTGTGAACAAATAAAGCAGATGTTCGAAGACAGTCTATATTTCCGTCTCTGCGAAATTAATCGAGATTTTGCCCTTTTTCAACAAAAAAATCTGAGAAATTTTTTTAAAAAACAACTTTACACCATTTTTTAAATTTAAATATTTTTGCACTTTCAAATAAATTAATTCCATTTGTATGCAATTTTACTTTAAATTATTAATTTCTTATAAAATTTAACACAACTACAGAAACTCGTTAACTCCCAATTAATCAATTAATATTAATTACAATCTGATTTATATCAAGACCAACATCTGATAGCGAATTTTGTAAACCTAATGTAAAATCATATAAAAGTAATAACAAAATTTTAAAAATATCAAAAATAAAAAAAAGAAAGAAATAATTAAAATTTAAAAAAATTAAGAATTAATTTTTTTATGCACTCAGAAGTAAAAATTAATTTTTAAATCAAAAGTGCGGAAACTAAAGTCGCAAAATTGAGAAGCTTTGTATGAAAAACTATAAAATAATTATGATTTTGATTATAATAATTATACAAATAATTATGATATTAAAAACACATAAAAATTAATGTTAATTTTGAGCTACTCTATCGTTATTTTTTATTTCTATTTGAAATTAAAAAATAACGGTAAAATTATATAAACGATAAATGATAACGATGAATTTTAAACTTTATTTCAATTGTATTTTAAATGTATGTGTAAATACTTTTTTATTTAAGTGATAACTCTCCTATTTATTCATTCTTAAAAATTATTATACAGGTTTATATATTATTATTGTAAGTGTTTTTAAAGTTCAACTTTAAAATGACCATAAAATGAAAACTTTAGGGCAACGTGTTGTCAAACCACGTAAAAAGTTTCCAAAACGGAAAGCTTAATTTCAATAATGGTATTATTTCGTGAGTTTAGAAGAATATAATGGTACTGAATTGATAACATAAAGGATTTCTTTTGACCAAATCTTAGAGATAACGGTTGTAGAAAATTAGCCACATCCTTTCAAAAAATATTCCATGACCAGCTTTCGTTAATAGCATTGCATATAGTGTCAATCCTCTCAAGTATTGGTATTTTCAATGAAAAAAAATGGTAATAATTTCATGTTCTGTACTAAATTTGAAGATATTCAGTTCAATAGGTCTCATTTTATGATCATTTCAAAATGGAATTTAAATTATAAAGTCCTTGCATAGTATTACAATTCTGGTTCATTTAGTATCATTGGTCGCAAGTATTGGTACTTTCTATGCAAAAAATATATAACTTTATGTTCTGTACTAAATCTGACGACAATCGGTGCAATACATTTTATTTTATGAACATTTCAAAGTGGAATTTAAATTATAAAATCTTTGCAATTATTGTAATTCTGGTTCATATAGTATCATTGCTAACAAGTGTTGGTACTTTCTATGCAAAAAATATATATAATTTCTTGTTCTGTATTAAATTTGAAGAAAATATGTCCAATATGTCGCATTTTATGACCACTTTAAAGTGGAATTTGAATTATAATGTCCTTGCACAATGTTACAATTCTGTAAAGGTCTTAAGGTTTGAGTTATAAACTTCCAAAGAAATGGGCATGCACTTCAATTCTGCAAATATAAAGTTATTATGACAAGAGATAGGGGTGTGGTGAGGGGTTTGTGGATGGAACCACACCAGCACAATATTCTTTTCTGAATTCCCTGTCCCATTTGGAAGGGTTAAGTCACTGCAAGTTCTGTTAATCTGATTTATCAGTGCTTAAAAGCAGAAGCAATAATCGGTTCTAATTGGCAATTATTGTCAATCACTGCACGTTATTAAGGGAGGAGGCGGTTTCGGCTTTCTCGCATCACGAGATACGCGGGTCCGACCTCCCCCCTCCGAGCACAGTTTCTGGATAATTACCGCAGAAGTCTCTTTTTGTTTTAATCATTCTTCGCAATTATGGTCTCATCCAACCCATTCTCTTACAATCAGTCGTGCGTCTGTGCCTCACCCCAACCATCGATTGGAAAAGTGGAAGGATTGTTTATAAACTGGGTCGGCTGTGCTGAAAATATCACATTATTCATCAGATTTAAGTTAATATGTTTCAGAATTTTCCCTTGTTGATGATTTGGCCACATAATCCTTATTTTGTTTGTTACAAAAATACGTGAATTGACGTCTGAAACTTTTTGATGCATTTGTTGCGATTGGCGATGGGCCGCGGTAGCCTGGTAGAGTGTCAGTCTCGTAACCGAAAGGTGGCGAGTTCTGTCCTCATTTCGGCCAAAGACCGCCGTGTTGGCTAATGCAGTTGGTGGCATGTTAAATAGGTCGTGACTGCAAAGTCCTCCAAGTTCCAATAACCTCTGGGGGCACTGAATCAGGGATGAGTCGGTCTTTGATTTGGATCTAAATTTTGACTTACGGATGAATGAATAAGTGTATGAATGGGTTCGACCACCACCTGTGTTCGAGCAAATTCGTACTTTCACCTTAACAGTGGTCGTTAACAACAAAAGGCGCACACTTCTGTCTTAATTTGAAAGAGCTAAATTTCATTCAGCTTGGTATGATCAAGTAGCATTTGACCGACCCGACAGACGATAGCTAGGATCGATCTCGAGACCTTACGGTTGGTAGCCAGATAACATGACCACAAGACTAAAAGCGATCCCTCAATATTGAGGATATTATCTGGCTAATAAAGCTATATGTCTGTCAATTTTACAAGCCATACAGTCATCTCACAATTGTAATAAGGAAATAAGGACGATAAAAGAAAAGATAAAATGTATTAAAATTAACAAGTCGATAGAGTTGAATTGGATTAAGACCCATATTGGGATATATGGTAATAAAACGGCGTGTCACTATGCGAATTTGGAGACAATGGAAGAGGTGTTGATATTATTGTCCCCAAATCGAGTGGTGTTTTGAAACGGGAATTGAGAGAAGAAATAAAACTACAATGGTTTGACAGACGGTCTATGTCCAAAAAAGGAATCATCTTTATTCCTAATCCGGAAATTAAAATAAGAATATACCATCCACTGATAATCCAAATATATATTATCTATGCAAAGATATATGCATAATTCCAACGATTTGGAAGAACGCAGAAAAATAAGGACATTTGTGGAGAAATGGGTACGGTTTAATGGAATGTATTGATATAGGGATAAGATATAAGAAAGGGGTCGGATCTATGGGTAGTACAATTATCTGAAATTAAAAAAAAAAAGTTCGAAACCGTATCTATTTACCAAGGATGAATCTCCAAATAACTCGTCGAGGAGACAAAACATTCTGTAGAAATGCTAAATCCAAGTTAAAGGTTAATATTTTGTAGCTATAGTACGCAAATGTCATGCAAGTCATTCTCAGAGGCAACAATTTTATTACAGATTATGCGAGAAAGTTTTGGGATACCAACACTAAGGATTATAAATTTTAATTAAATTTTAGTAGTTTTTGGAGTAACTTTCAAAAATATTGTTATACAAATAATTTTTCACCATTTTAATTTTCAAATATTATCTTTTCAACCATATTGACGATTTTGTGATATAAATACATTTTCCATGTTTAATCAATTCTAAAAGAAAATATTTTAATTTACATTTTCTAAAATTAAATTTGAGAATTCTAAACGAATATGAAACGAATCACGAGACACAAGAAATGTTTCTTTCATTACCATTCTGAAAGAACACCAATCTTTTCAATTCTAAAAGAATACGCAAATCTAATATATAAAAATAAATTTTTTTTCGTATTTTATATATTGTCCTACCGTTCATCCTATTTCGATAAAACTTTGCCAAATTATTGATTGATTGTACTTAATATTATTTTTTCCGGCAGTCGCAACGCGCCAAGTACCAGCTAATTAGTTACTAAAACTTTAAAAAACTATTGCTTTTAAACTAAACTTGAACTTACTTTGTCTTTGTCTCTCTTTTCCAAATTCTTTTGAGAAACCTTATTGAATAGATTTCGTGCCTTTTTTGTTTTGGCGATTTCTGAATTAAAATTTAAAATTAAAATAAGAGAGAGATTCAATTTCAATACATAATTGAAAAAATCTAAATAGTTAACAAAAGAATTTGAATTAAATCCTTACTGTTCTTTTTCTATTCCAATTTTAAAAAATGATCTTGTTATACTATTGACTTCTTTTTCATCTATATAAATAAAAATGAATGTTTGTCTGTATGCCTCTGATGCGCCGCTGAGCCTCTCATCCGATCGTGATAAAACTTATTACTTATTACTTACATTTTAAATGTTCGGACTGAACCTAAAAAATCCATGTTTTTTCACATAACCAGTTGTATGCTGGATACTTACGAGTCGGGCAGTCAAGAAATTTATTTGTTTCTGCTGAAGACGGAAAATAGGAAAAAAATACTGTATACTCTAAATAAATAATAATAAAGTAGGAAAAAATAGAGCAAAATATTGTTTACACTTCTGCTTTATGTATCACTCAATTTCAATGAATGTATTCATTTCCAACACGAAAATAAAGGCTATTTTATCATTCCTAACTAAACAAGACAATTATTTTAAATTTCAAACCAAAATTATTTCTTTTGCGGCAGCAACGCGCCGAGTACCAGCTGGTTTCAAATAATTAAATAATGTTTAGAAATATGCTTAAAAATGTGTTTAGAAATTTTCTTTAGTCTTAATTTTAAAATGGTAACATGGTAAACGTTTCTAATCTTTAAACTCAACATCCGAAATCCTACAAAAAATATTTCTACATCCAAATATCCTAAATAGAAAATACCAACAACATCTACATATCCTAAACAGAAAATATGTGTTGGAATCGAATTTTGATCTTCAAACCACTGTCCCCGAAGAGAGAATTTTACCTGTGAATCCCTGCGGTCTAGTGTTATATATATATATACCTCTCCTTTAGCTGAGATGAAAACTCTATTGGTGCAACATCTATGGAAGAAAACATACTAAAAGAAGTTCTTCATTTTTTAAGGAATAAAAGACGGCTATTCAAAATCGTTCCCTTTCCAACAATGTATCCCACAATTTCCTGGGATGAAAAGTTATCTATTTTCTGCTGGATCTTTCAATTTTCTTCTTCTAATAATTTTATTATTTACTATCGCAAATCTGAATTATATTAGACTATTATTGATTAATGTTGTTGTTGTTACTTGTGGACTTTACAAGCCGGCTGACAGTTATCTATTAGCCATATTGTCACGAAGATTGAAATAAACACACCGTCAGCTTTAAACTAACAAGCAAACAAGTTTATGGAAGGAAAGGAGCGTAACTTTACAAGGTCCAGAAGTTGCCCACGACTAGTGGATATCAACTTTTACATAAGAACAGAATATTCTAGAAACAACTAATTTACATAATAAAGAAAGGTCTAGAATGTTAGAGAACATAAGGAAACAGTAACTAAAGAAACATAAGGAAACAAACGAAAAATCCATACTTTGAATATAACAGTCACGACGAACATCGAACCCGCAAACTCTGGGTTTAGATCACGTGCTTTGACCATTCGGCCACTAAGTTCGTGGCAAACTTTCTTTATGAGGCAATATAAACAAATTGGGCGTTCTTTTTTTCAGTAGCGCCAACTAGGGCCAAGTGTACGACTTAGTTACTTAATGCTTCACATTCGCTTGCACAGCTCCTTTTTACAGGGGAACACATTTACACACCTCACAGTCAGAATAACCATACCGAAACCGGGAAAGATACGCTACCCCTATGCCAGCGTGCCGGCGATTGGGTAATGTATCTCAATCTATAACACAGGGAGGTGCCCCATCCTTTTGATCTGTAGATGAGATGTCATAATTTTCGCTTTTTTGAGGCGTCTAGCAAACTGGAACAGAATTTTTTATATTTAAAGTGATCGATTTTCTATTGTGCGAATAAATACTAAAACTCTATGAGCTGAGATACACAATGTGTATTATTTCTTATTTATATTGATTTTTTATGGTCACTATTCACATTCCAAACTGAAAGTTATTGTTAATCTTTCAACGTGTTTTTCACTTTCTCATCTACGAAAATCAATATTCTAATCTTTAAAAGCTCAAGATTTTCAGGGATTTTCAAATTGAAACTTCCTTCAGTTCAAAAAAACACAGTTTGTATTTGTCCATTTGTCAGTGATTACGATATAAAGGCTTTGAGCTAGACATGCGAAATTTATATATGAGCTTACAATACAGCTTACATTTTTTCGGCTGTCTATGAACACGATATAAAGGCTTTGAGCAGAACGATATATGC
>JAPMOQ010007347.1:793005-803942 GCA_026543055.1 Argiope trifasciata | reverse complement strand
TTTGCACTTGTGCAGCTGTCTATGAACACGATATAAAGGCTTTGAGCTAGACGTACGATATTTGCATATGAGCTTACAATCCAGTTTGCATTTTTCCAACTGTCTGTGAACGAGATATAAGGGCACGACATTCAAACATAACTTTCTTATGCATATGTACAAGATGCAAAAAAGGCTAAAGGAAGCGCCAAAATAAACATTGAAATAAAATAAAGAAGGTGCAGTAAATAGAAAAAGTGAATGAGGTTTAAATGGTTCGAGTGGAAGAGCCAACATAATACCCCGCACTAAAAGTATTATTGAAACGTAATTAGTAAATAATAAAATGTGTCAAAAATAGGCAGTTTAACTTTAAAGGCGGAGAAATAAAAGAAATTTAAAAAATAAAGTGTAGAAAGAAAGACAAATAAAAAATAAGAAAAATAGATAAATGGAAAAATAAAATATAAATAAATTATATATATGTGTATGTGTGTGTAATATAAATAAATAAATAATATATAATATATAAATAAATATAAAAGATATAATAAGGATTGTATATAAAATTTATTGCAGAATGACTAAGTTGTATATGTTTGGATGGAGAGAGTACTACTTTTAAAAATTAGTTTACAAAATTTGTAATCCTTGAGTAACTTTTCAAACAGAAGTCCACGCTGAAATATACGAGCGGAATAATACTACAACGACTGCATATGAAATCAATTGCTCACATTCCGATCAGCCCGCTCGAAAAAAGCATTCTCCTTCATTTTTGAAGTCCTTATCATGAAGGAGAAAAAAAGCTTTTTCCCGATTCCACCTCCAGAATACGGATTTTAAAGGGGAAAGAATGGCTTCACAAAAGCAGCAGGACTTCAAAGGAAGGCGCTCCTCCGTAGAGAAGTCTTCAAAACTGATAACTAAAAATCCAGGATTTCTGACTCTTCCCCCCTCCTTTTTTTATATCCCTGGATCTCCCTTTTTCTGAAGAAAAGTCGGGAACTCAAAGAAATGTAAATCGGGACACGGCGACCCCTTTTTCCCAGAGAGAAGGAGAAAAGGTCTCCTTTATGTACTTCATATTTTGACAGCAATCAAATTTACATACATATGATGTTAGGGGAAATATCGGAAAGGAAACGTGGGTTCGCCAACAAATGCTAACCGTACGTCAAAAGTCAAATCATGCGTTTATGGGTTTATGAAGAAAGCTGCTCAAGTTAGTTGGATGGGTCTTTTTATTCTTTGACTTGAAAAGATCGTGTCACATTTTCTAGTGATTAAATGGGTATTGGCACAAGCTGGCAATCATGAGTGGCAAACCGAATATCGTGAATGCTATATTTATCATTCAGAATATGTGTCATTTGGGGTTTGTGAAGAAAGCTCTTGAGGTTAGTTGGCTAGTTTTTTATTCTTTGGCTTGAAAAGATCGTGTCACACTTTCTAGTGATTAAATGGGTATTTTCGAAAACTGGCAGTCATGATTGACAAACCGGATGTTATAAATGCTATTGTTATCAATCATATTATGTCTCAATAGAAAGGGAGCAGTATCCCATATTAACCGATTTTTTTTCTCCTGTACGTAGTATAGACAAACTATATAAATTGTCAAAATATTTGAACTTTAGATTTTGACGAATTAACTCGATTTAGACTTCCCTGAATTCGATAAACACTTTTTTAGAAAAGGACTATCTACTATCTAATGACAAAACTAGCTCAAAAAATATGTAAGCCAGGCGGTTGAGATTTGGTATAGTGTCTTTTCATCAAATTAGTAGATGTCTATTAAATTTTGTGTAAAATCTGTTGTAAGAAAGTTAAATCAATATCATTTAACAAGATAATTACAAAAAGGCGTGTCTGAGGTACGATTTCTGATAAAATTCGGTGCACAGATTTAACATTTATAGTGTAGATACCTGTCAATTTTGGAGCCAAAAACAATAAAATATTGATTACCTCTTGGTTGTTACTATCAAATACATGTTAATTTGATATTTCAAAAGTGCAATGACTTGAATATATTAAATTTGATATGTGATTTTGTGACTAGAAATGCACCTTTATGTAAAATTATTTTTCAATCGGCTAAATAAAACATTCTATAACACAAACATTCTAATTCAATTTTTATACACTATTAAGCTTGCCAATTATTAATTGCCAAATAACTTACCAAAGATGCTATAATAAATTCAATAAAAATACTAAATGGAAACTAAAAGTTAAAAATTTCCTAACTAATGATTTTCAGTACCATTTTTGGACATTTTCTTCTCATTTCAGTAAGGCATTTACTGACAAGATAAGTTTCTTAAAAAGTATAGAGAAACTTTTGTGGCGGAACTTAAAACTCATGCTGGTTTTTATCAAAATCTTGGGAGAAATCAGAAGCTGAAAGTTTTAACAAAAACGATTGAAGTTATTTGGCTTTTTTATTTTCTTTAACATGAA
The DNA here is from genome assembly GCA_026543055.1 of Argiope trifasciata. Classification (NCBI taxonomy): domain Eukaryota; kingdom Metazoa; phylum Arthropoda; class Arachnida; order Araneae; family Araneidae; genus Argiope; species Argiope trifasciata. Next base: position 801,494 of record JAPMOQ010007347.1, on the reverse strand, counting down.
AAGAACTGGACGTACTTCTGCGTGAATAAATGGGTATTGGCGTAGCTGGCTGTCATGATACAGATTGCCAAAATCCCATATTGCAGATACTAGATTGAATCAATCATGTTTCTCAGTAACAATTAACAGATATCCCACATTAATTAGATCCTACATTTCCCCGTGATCTGGGCGTCCCGGGTTCGAGTCCCAGTTCGGACATGGTTGTTATTCTATGTTCTATTTGTGAGTGTGTTCCCCTGTAAAGGGAGGTTGTGCAAGCAAATATGAAGCATGAAGTGGTTAAGTCGTGATTTTGGCCCTATCTGGCTCTACTGAAAAACAAGGTGATTTAAATTGCTGACAACTTTCTGTCGGCGGGCTTGTTAAGTGCCATAAGTACAAACAACAACATAATAGCTCTCAATAACAGTTTGTCGTTAATCTCACATTAATTGAATTTTTTTCTTGATTAAATCCTTTGGGAAATAAGAAAAAAAACGCTTTAATATAAAAGATTGCTGTTGTGGTTTCTTATGACACTTGCCATTGGAAAAGACCGCTATGACGTAGAGAGCGATTTGAGCCAATAGGGTGCATCTCTTGATTTTTTCAGTGGCGTCATTTAAGGCCAAGTATGACTTTGCCACTCACGCCTCATAACCCTTTTAGCGGGGAGAACTTTCATTCATGCATTTTCATACACTCAACCACAGATCGCCATTTAGACCTGAATCAGAGAACAATCCAGTACGCCCAGTGATATTACTCTCTACATAGAGGACTTTGTGATTTCGACAGATTTATACGTGCGTCAGTCATCCAAAACACACGTGAATTCTTCGGCTGGTGGATTCGAACTCTTAACCTAACGGACACGAATCCAATATATAAAGGATTGAGCTTAGCTGATTTTATATTATTTTGTGTGAAAAGATTGAGTCACACTTCTGCTTGAATAAATGGGCGTTGGTGCAAACTGACTGTCATGACATAGATTGACAAAACGGACTATTGTAGAGACCTTCCAAAGAATCAATTGCGATGTTTCTTTATAGCAAAATGTAGAACATCTGACAATAATAAGGATGGGTTTTTTATTAATAACTTTCTTGAACTTGTGTAGCATTATACTTTTTACAGAACATTGTAAAAAATATATAGATTATGAATATTAATTTACATTTTTTTAAATTATAATAAAATTAATTACATATATAATAATTCGTTGTCATTGGATTAGCAATATGCAGCATTTTATATTTTTTGTAGCAGTTATTATTAATGACACTTTTACAAACCCGCTGATGAACTACAACGATTAAGCCAGTGATTCTCAACCTGTGGGGCGCGCCCCCCTAGGGGGGCGCGAGCACACTAATGGGGGGGCGTGATCATATCAAAGAGACAATGTTATTTAAAAAAATTGACTGCAAATTTGCACCCTGACTGCAAATTTGTACGTCAGTCTAGTGATACAACGTGTTGTGCTGCCATTCATGAACAGCATTCAAGGGGGTGTTTTCCAACAGGATAACGCTCGCCCTCATACCGCTGTGTTAACCCAACATGCTCTACAGAGTGTAGACATGTTGTCTTGGCCTGCTAGATCACCAGATCTTTCTCCATTCGAGCACGTATGGGACATCATTGGACGACAACTCCAGCGTCATCCACAACCAGCATTAACCGTCCATGCATTGACCGCCCATGTGCAACAGGCATGGAACTCCATCCCAGAAACTGATATCCGTCACTTGTGCGACACAATGCATGCACGTTTGCATGCTTGCATTCAAAATTCTGGCGGTTACACAGGTTACTAATGTACCAACATTTCACATTTGAAATGGCTCTTCTTGCCAATGGCTCTACCTGTAATCTTGAAACTTTAATCAATTAAATATGTTACCTAGACAAATATATTCCTAAAATTTCATTACTGTGCAATAATTTTTTCTTGGTGTTGGGATTTTTTTTTCCATCAGTGTAGTTTATTACGGTTACAACCATAGTTAACGCAATATTCAAACCAGGACTCATTTCTTTGGAAGCTAAAGCTTCTCTGTGGATCATGCAATGTGTCCAGACGCACTGTGACGAAATTTGTTTCACAAGTGCTTGAATACTTTGGAATTTTTCGGACATAGAACGAGTACCATCGGTGCATATTCCGTTGCAATTTTTCCAGTCTATGTTTGCCTCGTTCATAAAATCCTTTAAGATAGCAAATAATGCGAGTGCTTTTGCTTTGAGTTTTATTGGTTTACAGAAAAGTAATTCTTCTACTACTGACAAATCCTCACAAAATCTAACATAGGCAATGAAATGAGCATCTGTATTACTATCTGTTGCCTCATCGAGTTGTATTAAAAACGATTTGTCACGTAACTTCGACAAAAGCTGGCACTCTACACCTTCAGCTATATCAGCATTTCGACGGGCAACAGTATCATTTGAAAGAGGTATAAACTTCAATTGTTTTGCAAAATTATCTCCAAACACAATTTCTACAATCTCAATTGCGGCTGGCAAAATAAGCTCTTCACCAATGGTGTGAGGCTTTTTACTTCTGGCTATTTTATATGAAACTTTGTAAGAGGCAATTACAGCTTTTTCAGTCACAGACAATGTTTTTTTAAACAAGGAGTTTTGCTTTTCATATGATTTTAATTCGAAGTATTCTCTGGGTTTGTTTACGTACTCACTATGAAGCGCTTCCAAATGTCGTTTAAGTTTATTAGATTTCATGCTGTCTGCCCCCAAAATTTTTGAGCAAAGGATATACAGGGGCCTTTCTTCATCATTTACTTCAGTACTAGTGAACCCAAAATTTAAGTACTCTTGAGAATATTTTCTTGATTTTATTTTCGGAACCACGCGCGTCTGTGTACTTGTTGATACTTGTCTATCGTCTAATGCTCGCTTACGCCTGCTTAAAAATTTATCCATGATTCTGCATAAGTCTGTCGTGAATATTTAATACGGTGAATTGCAATTATACGAATATATATATAACATACACATGCAGAAGAGATTCAATAGCGATAGAAGGATCCACTCGAATGAGATTGTCTGAAATTGAAATTAGCGTCATAGAACTTTCTCCTTTTCCCTATGAGAAAACATTTGTTCACGTCTGCGCACGCTCCTGACTTAACTTTTAAGCTGAACTTCTCGCGAAACCGTAAGAATGCCCGACATGCCGGGACGCAAGAGCAATAAAAAGGCATAGGATTCTTGTTTTTTCAATGCTAAGGATCGGCGTTGCAAAATGTCAATAAATTTCCGTATTCTTGGTAATTTGTAAAGTTTAAAATTTAGGTTGAAGTGTAGGTTTAGGGCCAAAATACTCAAAATTCATTACTATTGTATACACTTTATTGTATGCGGTGGGGAGGGGGAGGCGATGAAAATTATGTTTGAAAATTGGGCCGTGAATAATAAAAGGTTGAGAAACACTGGATTAAGCCATTAATCTGAGGGTAAAGACCTTAGGAATCCGAGAACAGAAGTCTTATTTCTAGCTTATATGAGGATGACAAACACATTCGCCTGCACGACCCCTTTTTACAGGGTGGGTCTCATTCAAGCAACTCACGGACGGAAAACAGGGAAGAAAACAACAATGCCGGAACCAGGACTCGAACACGGGACTCCAGATTACAGGAAAGTCACACTACCCATAGACCAGGTCACTAGCTTATATTTTTCTCATAGAGGCCTTTATGCTAAATCGATATTTTTCTGGGATTTATTTTTACTGTGCTAATTAATCATTTGTTAATTCGCGATCAATCAAGTTTCATTTAATGGAGTTAAGATTATATGTTAAACATCTAAATAGAATTTTAAGTTAATGAGTAAGAATAATTAGCAGATTTCATATTGACGTACCTCTTTTAAAATCTAATACATAGCTGCCATTACGATCCTTATACCACGATGGCCTGGTGTTAAGGTCTCGGTTTTGGAACTAGAGGGTTTCAGGTTCAAGACTCGATTCCAACGGAGAACCGTCCTGTAAGGGAATATCTTGCAATTTAAATCTGACAGACCAAACGTCCTCCCACTGGTGTGGTGTGGAGAGGGGGGGTGCCAGCTCAGGTGTCATCCTCGCCATCTGACAGTGGTTCAAAATGACGAGGTAGGTCCCAAAATAGCCCTAATGTTGCTTTACAACGGACTTTAATATAACTAAACTAAACTAAACTAATCCTTATATCACATATATAACTATTTTGAGTTTCTGTTTTCAGAGACAGTCAAATATACTTTAGAAATATACCTACGTTATCAAATATAGCTAGAAAGGGTGGTTCAGTTCTCAGAAATGATAATCTAAACTACACGACTTTGAAATTTGTTGATTACAATAAGATATCTTTGTAATTTCGTATTCTATGAAATAAAATTTAATATATATGTTTCACTTCAAATCCTATTGCCCTTGCTTTTAAATTACATGCAAAAGTTAAAAAAAATAATAATAATCGATGCGTTTTAATACAGTTGGTCATTTAAAAAGCGAACATCAAACAAAACTCTCTTTTTTAGATGGATCACAGAGAAAATATTTTTCGACTTTACCTCTACTGCAATGTCATTTTAATATTTACTTTTATGAAAAAATATCAATACAAATTCCTGAAAAAGGAATAAAACTTAGGTCTAGAGAATAGCGTTTGCAAGAAAAATTCACGAATTGATGTTAAATAAAGAGGGTGGGGGAGAGAAAAGTTGGTTATTTGTCCTACACTTTAGATCTACAGCGAGAAGGGAAACGCAAGGTAAATACCGGTAAAAGAAATTACCCAGAGTCCTCTGCTGTTTACCGTTTCCGGAATTCTTAAGACCACTTAAGACCCTAAATCGAGTTTAGAGGAGGAGAGGACGGAGGGCATTCTTCTTTATAGTGATCTTCAAGAATAAGATATTCATTTCCATCGACTGAGTCTTGTTTTTATTGCTTTTTACAGAAAGTGAAGCAAAAAAATATATGGATTTGTCATTCGAAAAATCAGAGGTTCGTGCATAAGAATTTCGGCCGAGTAAACAGTAATATTTTTTGTTGGCAAAATTCTTTTTTTTAAAAATGAAATGAATATGGATTAAATGAAATTCAAATAATTTATAGCATCGGTATATCCATAGATAAACTCAATTTTTTTTATTTCCTCAATATTTTCAATTGTGTTGAACATGTATTAAAGTTCATTTTTATACGTAAGTCTAGAGAATAATATTGGTTTAAAATAAGTCTGAGCACATGCAGCTGTTTATACATAAGAGTGGATTTAAAAACTGGTATTTTAGAAAGATTTAGTTCTTGGAAAACAAACACAAGAATATTTTCAAAAACCTATTGAAACGGATGGTAACAGATATTTTAAAGTTCATGTTATAATAAAATTATATAATGCTCTATTTGGTCATGAATATATATTTTTTATTACATTTTTTGATTGGACATATATTAAACAAAAGAAGAATGCATACATAAATATATTTTCAAAGAGATTAATATAAATCAACGAACAAGTTTTTAAAAATAAATATTCAAATTTAAATTCAGATAAATCTTTTATATACATTCATGTCCACAAAACTGACTGACATTAAAATGTATTATTTTACTTTACGAAAGTTCTGTTTATTTTGTATATGGACCTTTGTAACTGAGATTAGTCCCATGACATCATGGTGCCATTAAAAACTTGAATTTCCAGTTCATTTACTTTCTAAATTTCAAGATATTGCAACTTCAATTTTTTATTTGTCTAGTAAATTACAGAGATATTAAACATTGAATTGAAACATCACTCAATTGAACATTACTGAAAATAAATTTAAGCAATATTTCCAACGAACCAACTGGTCGTCACATGGAATTAGTAAAGTGTGATCAGCAAATAAGTCCTGATTTCAAAATTAAATATCTTTACAGAAAAGATCGATAGAATTATGTGATAAACTGTACGTTTATTAGCAAAGCTGTAAAAATGCTGTACAAAAGTTTAGAAAATTTAGTTACGAAAATCGTTAACACATGGTGCTCTGCGCTGAAATCTCTTTCTCTGAAATGAGTCTTAAAAAAACAATAAAGTAATGCGGTCTTAGCAATCAAAATAAAAAATTTTCAAAATGTCACCGTTCAAAATAATGAGGTGGCGTCATCGAACAATGAAATGTGACATCACGTCTTGCAATGTCTCAAAGGAAATGGAATCACACGCAACACCAATCACCGATTTAAGCTCATTTAGAGTGGCGGGATAGTCTCTATAGACAGTGTCTTTCAATGCTCCCCACAGAAAGAAGTCACAAGGAGTCAGATCGGGAGTCCTTTTCCATTTTTGACGTCGCAGCGTCTATAGACATTGTGATTAGAGCGCCAACTCTTAACGATTTTCGTAACTAAATTGTCTAAACTTTTGTACAGCATTTTTACAGCTTTGCTAATAAACGTACAGCTTACCGCATAATTCTATCGGTCTTTGTTATAGAAATATTTAAATTTGAAATCAGGGTTTATTCGCTGATCACCCTGTATATTAAACAAAGGAAGAATACATACATAAATGTATTTTGAAAGAGATTAATACAAAACAAAAAATAAGTTTTTAAAAATAAATGTTCAAATTTAAACTCAAATTAAAGCGCGTTATTTTACTTTACGTAAGTTCCATTTATTTTATATATGAGCCTCCCAAACGGAGATTAGTAACATGACATCATGGTGCTATTCAAAACCTAAACATCCAGTTCATTTATTTTCTAAATTTCAAGATATTGTAACTTCAATTTTTTATTTGCCTTGTAAACTGCAGAGATATCAAACATTCAACTGAAACATCACTCAAATGAGCATTACTGAAAAGAAATTTAAGCAATATTTCCAACGAACCAACTGGTCGCCACAGGGGATTAGTATATACATAAAATCTGATTTCAAGTTTATTTGAAACAATACTAAAAATATATTTTTAATTTTCATCCAATTTCAATGGCAATGCATATGTTGGATAAATTTTTAAGATCCCGAGTGTTTATAAACATAAAACCAAATAGATTTTAGTTTAAAATAGCTGGTCCCCGGTGCGTTGCTGCCGTCGAAAAAAATATTATTAAGTGCAATCAATCAATCATTTGGCAATGTTTTATCGAAATACAATGAATGGTGTGACAATACTTAAAATACGAACAAAGAAATATTCGTTTTTATATATTAGATTTGTGTATTCCTTTAGAATCGTAATGCTTGGTATTCTTTCTGAATGGTAATGAAAGAAACTATTTATTGTATCTCGTGAATCGTTTAATATTCGTTAAGAATTCTCAAATTTAATTTTAGGAAATGTGATTAAAACATTTTTCTCTTAAAATTGATTAAACATAAGAAATATGTTTTTAAAATTTTTGGAAATTAAGATGGGGCAAAATGATTTATACTACAATATTTTCAGTAGCTACTTCGAAAAATACTAAAATTTAATTAAAATTTTAAAAACACCAAAACTCTCTCGCATAATCTGTAATAAAATTACCTCTGAGAATAATTTGTATGACATTTGCTTACTACAGCTACAAAATATTAACCTTTCACTTGGAGTTAACATTTCTAAAGAATCTATTGTCTCCTCGGCGAGTTCTTTGGAGATGTATCCTTGATAAATAGATGCGGTTGAGATTCGAATTTTTTTTTTTAATTTTAGATCATTGTACTATCCCCATAACCATCCCTTAGGTGTAACCAATAAGCTGGCCCAGTTTCATCGCAATCCTATGAGCTGTTTAGGTAGGCATAAGAGACATACAGACAAACATTCATTTTTATTTATATATAGATAATTGCATTTCGTTGACAAATTTGATTTAAAATTCGATACAAATCAAAAGATGTTATAATAAAAATCAGAATATTATAAGAGTATCATGTCAAGTATATATTTATCTCATTGTATTATCTAAATAAATAAAAATGAATGTTTTTCTGCATGTCTATTGTGCCTTACTAAACCGTTGATCCGATTGCGGTGAAACTTCACAGCTTATTGTTTACACATACGAAATGGGTATAGAAATAGCATAATTATCTAAAATTTTAAAAAAATGAATCTCAACCACATCTATTTACCAAGGATTCATCTCCAAATAGATGCTGTAGAAATGCTAAATCCAAATTAAAGATTAATGTTTTGTAACTATAGTATGCAAATGTCATGCAAGTCATTCTCAGAGGTAACAGCTATATTACAGATGATGCGAGAAATTTTGGGGAGACCAATCCTAGACAGTTTTTCAATTAAATTTTAGCGTTTTTCACAGTAAAAATAACCAAAAATAATGTAGCACAAATAATTTTGCAAAATATTAATTTTCAAAAATTATCTTTTCAACTATATTAACGATTTTATGGTATGAATACATTTTCTATGTTTATTAAATTTTAAAAGAAAATATTCTAATCATATTTTCTAAAATTAAATTTGAGAATTCTGAATGAATAT
>JAPMOQ010007347.1:755063-777033 GCA_026543055.1 Argiope trifasciata | reverse complement strand
AAATTATTTCCTTAATCTTAAGTTCTTTGAAAGATGCTTTGCCTTTTTTCAGAAAATTGAAAAGACACAGTCGCTTTCATTAAAATGGCAATCCTCGTAAACGTAAGCTTGTAAATTACTATTTAATGGCACAAAGGCCTTTCAGAAGACCCTACAACTCAGCTGGATCTGAAGCTACAAAATTCGAGGTTAGAAAATTCCTTCTTAATAAGAAAGAATTTCTAGATTTTTTACTAAAATTAATCCAAATTTTAACTTCTTTCCTCGTTAACTTCGGAATATATTATTTCAGAAAAAATCTTTTATATATGAATATAGATATGATACAAAATTCATAACATAAGGTTTTCAATTATAATGTTTATGTAGATGCTATTATTTACTTTTTGTGTGTACACAGTCAGTTCTATAATTAGAAAAAATATTTAAAAAATTCTTTAAAGATATACGAATAGACCCAACCCATTTCCATGATACGATGTATCGAACAAGAAATCTGTCTTTTAATTTTTTTACTTCTTTCACTATAGATAAATATAGAAAAAGTGCAATAATCGTCAAAAAATTAGAACTTGAGAGTGTCCACGGATCTCGGCATCGTAGGGATTCCTAACTGCAGAAGACCCATTCTTAGTATTATGTACTAAAAATGGGAGATGAGCAAACAGATACTAACTATGTTAAAACCTATTGTTAGTATATGCATCTCTCTTTGAATAAGATAGATAAAAAAATTAAGATAGATAAATGAAATTTGGTACACATAATTTAGATCTAATTTATAGATATATCCCTTATTATGAAGGAAATATTATAAAAAGAAGTCTGACTGTTCGAATACAAGTCAATTAAAAAACTGCTAAACGCAAATATCTAGACAAATAAAATTTAATACATGGATTTACTATCTAAAATGAAGATTCTTATCAATTTTTGCAACAAATCCTGGAACCCATTGATTGATTGTCGGTCTGTAACTTGACATATTAAGCGCAATAATTTCTGAACGCAAAAGATCTTTAAGAAATCCAACTCGGTATGTGGCTGTAGCTGTGACTATACTTCAGTATGTGGCTATAGCTTGTAACAATAACCATAATTCCGTGTCAAATTTTGATTACAGTCTGTAGGGAAAAAACATCTAAACTACATATTTTCACTATGAATAAAGTAAAAATGATAAATTCACACCCAAAATCTATATTTCCTAAATATTGTATGCCAATGACATCCAAAACATTCACATTTTACTCCCTGTTCTCAATTTAACTCGTTGAATGCCAACTACGGGATAACTCGTAGATTGGTTCTTTTCTAGGACAAAACCATCTATTAGATGGCACCTTCTCTACTACAGTAAAAAGATAGCAAAAAAGGGCTCATCTAATTTGATATATGGTCCTGGTATTAGGCATGGGTAGTGGCAGTGAAGGTGTTAATGTGGAGACAAAAAATATCTTTACTGAAGAATATATCAGAAAATTTGAGGAGAAAAAAAAAACATTTTCAATGATTTTTGCCTTTTTATCTAAAAAAAAAATTTATGCTAATCGTTAGAAACTTGACACATTCGCAAACAATAAAAAAATGAAACTGCTTATTGAAGCATTATTTTCGAATTCAAGCGTTTTATAGCTTCAATAAATTAAGCTCGTGTAGAATGGAACTAATAAATTGTTCATTAATAATGAATTCATGCCCTCAGTGAAAATGAATGCTGTAACATTCGAATCTGAATGCTATTAATGATGCTCTCATGATGAAATTTAATGGAATTACGACAATTTTGAAGCATGGTTCAGCCTTAGAAAAGTAATGAAAATAACTCACTTTCGTAATACAAGACATTTTCAATGTCAGAAAATTTAAAGTTTGTAAATTTTTTACTGTTTAAAATTTATCTCTTCTACGATAAGTTAAATATATTTCATATGTCAAGTGAACATAAATTACGAATGGGGATTTTTAAGAAACAAGGTTACTTGAGACACACAAATTTAATTATTTCCTCCTAAACTTCTTTTAATATTTAATTTCGTGTATCAACTAATACAAGGGGGAATCAACTATTAAATAAATTTACAAATAATCTACCATTCCATTCTGAAAATATTACTAAGTAACTATTATTTAACAGCACCATGCTGTTTAGTCACCACCATATGCATCAATGCGATGTTTACCTCCGAGAAAAGTCAAATGAAACCAAAACTTTCGTTCCCTTTAGAATCCCCGAGCTTTAACTATTCGATACCTATAATCACGCCACAGTTAGTTAGAGTTCTCACAATATGCATTTTCCAAGGAAAACTTCACCCTCCTAACTGAAAATCATTAAACCCCCCAAGGACAAACCCTCCTTCCTCAATAATAACACCGAGGACTTCAAACAAGTGCACATTCTTGGTAGAGAATAACCTACCTTTTCCCTTTTCCAATCCAGCCCTCCGCTTTTCCATATTTTTAATGAATCCTTCCGCTATTAACCCTTTCGCTTTTACACATGTCTTGCCATGCATCCCTCCGCCCCCCACTGGAAACAAAGAACTCCCTAACAAGGAAACCAATAATGGTTCAACCGACCTGAACCCCTTAATAACGAGCGTTTCAAGCTTCAGACGGTATTCGAAAGCGACTTTGCTGGGCCTCAAATGAATGAGTGAGTGAATGAATGAATGAATGAAAACTGACCACACACTGAGATATAGATCCTTTCGAAATTGAAGTCTGTCTCCTTGGACTCGGCATTCATCCCCTAATTGCAATCCCTGATCAATAGCGGATGGGGGACCCGCGGTTCCACACAAAGCGGAACACCACAAATTGCGGATAGGGGTCTAATCGACTGGAGGCATCAGTGCTCAGTGGCACAGTGGGCAGAGTCAGTGAGACCTCGCCTTTAATAGGAAAAGTCAAAAGTTGAATCTTTGAAATGAATGAAGCAGTCGCTGTTTACTTTGAAATCTTCCTAAGAATCATATGCTTTTAAACATTAAAGAATTTGGAAGATGGAAGCCCATTTACGAACTGTAGAGCTTTTGGTTCTTCTGGTGTACAGCCGACCATCCCGCCACTACTGAACGTAGCAGTATCGACAGGATTTGTTGTGGTCGACTGCTGAATAAGTATTGTCCAACCTTACACGGACTGAACAGCCAAACTAAGATTCTTTTCGGGGTAGTCTATAGCTGTCTTTCTCCCCATCTGCACACTCTCAAACAGTTGGAATAAAACTATCAATCTTTAACATCGTATCTTTCAGGGTTACTGATCGGGTACCATCAGTACTGTACTTAAATCATTATTTACAATCTTCAGGTTTTTCCTTAACTTTGAGATCTCCATACATTCCAGTAAATAGAGGCAAACCGTACCCATTTCTCCATAAATGCATTTATTTTCCTGCGTTCTTCTAAGTCTTTGGAAATAGGCAGGAAATCTTCCATGTCCAGATATTATTTGAATTATAAATGGATAGCATCTTCTTATTTTAATTTCCGGATTAGGAATAAAGTCGAAGGTTTCTCTTCCTTTTTTGGACATATACCATCTGTCAAACCATTATAGTTTTATTTCTTCTCTCATTTCCTCTATGAAACACCACGAATTTTGGAACTATGGTCGGAGTCAGCTTCAAATTAAATAGTTCGTTCTACAAGCAGTTTTTGTTAATGCTGAATCTTTATGCGTGTTCTACAAGCAGTTTTTGTTAATGCTGAATCTTTATGCGTTCTGACTTAAGTAGATAATATTTACTTTGAAATCTACCGAAGAATCATATGCTTTTAAACATTAAAGAATCCAAAAAGATGTAAGCCCCTTTACTAATTGCGAGACTATGGTTGGAGTCAACTTTCCACTAAACAGTTCGTTTTACAAGCAGCTTTTGTTAATGCTGAATCTTCATGCTTTCTGACTTAAGCAGCTGCTGTTTGCTTTGTATCTTCCAAACCAATCATATGCTTTCAAAAATCAAAACGGATAAGATGATGAATGTTCCAGTTCGAATTACGGACACTATGATCAGAGTCGACCTTTAATTATGCATTTTTTGTTCATATTGAATCTTTTTAAGCTCATCTTATAGAATCTTCGCGCTTTCTAAGTTATTCAGTTGCTGTTTACTTTGAATCTTCCTAAAACTCATATGCTTTTAACAGTTAAAACATATGAGAAGATGGATATCATCTGTCAAATTACGGCCAGTGTGGTTAGAGTTAACTTTCCATTATGCATTTTGTTTTGCTGGGATTTTTTATATTAAATATTCATTCTTTCTAACTTAAACATCTGTTTTTTTACTTTGAATCTTCCTAAAAATCATGTTATTTTAAAAATTAAAGCGAATAAGAAGATGGATTCCTCCTGAAGAACTACGGACAATATGGTCAAAGTCAACTTTCCATTGTACAGTTCGCTTTATTGCATTTTTGTTTATTGAATCTTTATGATTTCTAACTTAAGAGGCTGTTGTTTACTCTGAATTGCCCTAAGAATCATATGCTTTTAAAAATAAAACACATACAGAAGATGGATGCCCACTTATGAATTTCTGGCATTATGATCAAAATCAACTTTCTATTATACAGTTCGCTTTACTTTTATTTATATTAATTCTTCATTCTTTTCGTATTGAATCTTCATTCTTTATAATATAAGCAGCTGCTGTTTATTTATAATCATTCTATGAATTCTATGCTTTTAAACATTATAGTTCATATGAAGATGGATTCTCTCTAAAGAAAACTATGGTCTTTGGTCAGTTCCTTACAAAAAACTATGGTTTGTTACGGGCACTATGGTCCGACTGACCTTCTAGTTATGCAGTTCGCTTTACCGGCGCTTTTTGTTTATTGAATATCCATGCTTTCTGACTTTAACAGCAGCTGTATATTAAAATTAAAGTTCATAAGGAGGTAGATGTTCCTCTAGAAAATTAAGAGCATATGGTCAGAGTCGACCAGCTCGTTTTACTGGCATTTTTTGTTTATATTGAATCTTCCTGCTTTCTAACTTAAGCAGCTGCTGTTTTTGAATATTCCTCAGAATCATATACTTTTAAAAATTAAAGCATATAAGATGGATATCCCCTTACGAACTATGAGCACTATGGTCAGTTTTTATTACGAAATTCCTTTTACTACAGTTGATTTTTTATAAGATTTTTATGTTTCATGCTTTCTTGTAAATTAAAAATTTTGGAAAACTCATTCTAAAAGAATGAATAATCATGGAGAGCCATGAACAAAATAAAGAGAATCTTTCCATTAAATAAAGCAGTTGCTTTTAACCTTGAAACTACATACAGCAACGAAAATCAAATGTTTTGAGGAACTGAATCTGATAAAAAGGTAACATATTCCATTCACTAGCCAAAGAATAGAGAAACGTTTAGTTTCATCTTCAAGAGCAAAGTAGCAAGTTGACCCTTTTAGATAAACCCTATTAACTCAGAAATTTCGTAATGGAATTCTTTTCTGCATAGACAAAATATATTTCAAAACCATATGGCTTCTACGACTTATGCTTGTATAGTCCTAATTATAAACAAGATTTTAGTCCTATATTTCCTGAGTTGGTTTTAAAAGGAAAAGTCAAAAGTTGAATCTTTGAGATGATTGAAACAACTACTATTTACTTTGACACTTTTTATAAATCCTACGCTCTTAAAAATTAAAGCACATAAGAAGATGGATGCCTTCTGAAGAATTACGAACACCGTGGTCAGAGTCAAGATTCATCTAAGATGCTCTGCAGTTTTACAGGCCATTTTGCTTATATTGAATTAACATGCTCCTTTGAGAATTTTTACAAAAAACTTAGTCTACATGGAGCATCATGTGCAAAATAAGAAGGATAATCTTTGCATTAAATAAAAGGGATGCTTTTTACCATGAAACCTCGTATAGCACCGAAAATCCAAAAATCCGTGTGGGTGTGGGTGTTAAATTTTCAATTTGTGTAGCCGGTTAAAAAAATTTTGGAGCTCAACCAATTTTGAGATGAAAAAAACACGTCGTTTTTCTAAATATCGAAGCATACATCTGATAGTCTCGTGCTTGTTTCAAACCTTTTACTTTCATTAATGACTTAAATTAATTAAGACAATTCACAAGAATTCAGTGAATGTATAATTTGGAAGTCAAGCTGTAACTTTAGTTGGCAATAAATCGCCAAATATGACAACCTTCTGCGTTATTTTCTTATAACCTGGTTTTAATTAGTTTAAATTATGTCTGAACGAGCAATCTTTATCAATTAAACAAACAAAATTTTAACTTGTTTGTTTTATTTTTAAAAAACATTGAGACTATTAGACAATAACACTGTAATTTCCAAGGAAAAAAACTACAACAGCAAATGATAGACAGTTCAAAAACTGCACTGTGAAAGCCGACTTCGAAATAAAACTACGTTAGCTGATTATAGATATTTCAAAAGCTATACTGTGAAAACCGACTAGAAAATAAAAAAGTAATAGATCGCTATTTTGTTGCTTACTCACTTTGAATTTCCAACAATTTGTTACCTTCAAATCGCTTCAAAAAAGTCAACATCACATTTTCACGTGATAATAATACCCCACCGTTATATCAGGTTAGAATCATAAGCTAAGATTCGAACTTGTGAGAAACGCCATCTTTTTTTAAATTTAAATTTCGAATGGGAAGTGTGATCAAATGCAAGCTGAATATGATATGCCAGAAATCAACAAAAGTTTCCATACAATAATTTCTTCTTCATCATACAAAGATTGTATTGATAATGAAGAGAAATGTTGACAACAGAAGTAACATAGGATTACATTGTTAAAACATTACACATCATTATTTGGCACTTGATTAAGATAATGACATGCATGCAATATAGCACAACATAAAAGTTTATTCAATTCCAAAATATGACATTGCCACCCAACCCCCAAGCGCAGGTAGGGGGTTGGAGGCGATGCATCAGGTTGTAAGCGCAAAGAAAGCAACACTAATTTAGGCGGAGCGCCCTGCCGTAAGTAAAGGCAGTTTAGGCGGCGCATTTGGTTTGACTCACAGTTGCAGGCTGTTGCAGCGGGCCTGCTTAATTAACAGATTACCGCGACCAGGGTAAGCTGCTTTTAAACCAGATCGATGGGAATTTGGCCTCCATTTCCATGTCCGAAATGTGGAGTTATTCGTTCGTGGAAAAAGAGATATATTTCGGTGCGCATTAAGATAAGCTGGCAGGAGACGGAAGCACACTCAACGGATTATGAAGGGACCCCCTGAAAGTAAAACAGGAAGCCCGTCTTTCGGTTTAAGCGTAAGACTCTCCCCTTTTTACCCATCAACCCCCCCCCCCAATGGATGCTCTTTCTTTCAATTTCACTTTACGTTGAGCCCTTAAATTGATTCTTGTCCTTTCTATTCCGTTTGTTGACAAAACTAAACGCTGTTTCTGATGTACCAAAAAAGGGAGACGTATTAAAAGGTTTCTGGTAACTTGTATTTATTTTTTTCTGGAGGAAATAATCCTAACGAGAAATGGACTGGAGGGGGATATAGCTTTCGGGATAGCGATAAGAAATAACAGAGCTTTTAATTGTTTTCTAAGTGCTCTCTGGCAAAATAAAATCGATCCCATTTATTTCGTGGACCATTTAAAGGATTTTTATTCCATCTACGAAATGCGTTGACTTATTTTGGAAAAATGGAGACACCGAAATAGACTGATATTGTATTAAATGTGGTTTGAAAGGATTATGTTATTGTGTATTTCCTTTTAAGAGGAACGAGAAAGGGATCAAGCAGAATTATTTGTGGACAAAAACGCTGTGTAAATTGAAACCATTAAATTAAATACACAAAGCAGATCGCACGTTTATAAATTGCAATATTTATTTGTTTGTTTAAATTACTGAAAAATGTCTATTTAGAAATAAATTTAATAAAAGGGATAAAACTGGTCACGAAGTTCAATCCATTATCTGTCACGATCACCATTTGGGGATTTTGTTATTTTACAGACACCACTCAACTTTAAACATATATTTGGTACGCCTGATAGCTTAATTTCATTCTATATTTGTTGTGTGGAACAGAAAGTGCGTATATTGAGCTTTGTTTCTTTACAATAAAAGAATAATTTTGAAATTTGTGTGTAAATTAAACGGAATAGAATTATATAGGAAGAATTATATGTTTGGTTTGATCTTTGTATTAAGCGTTATTAGTATTATTATGAAATAGATCCCGTAAATATAATAAAGTAGGTCATTTAGAATTTATGAAACGATTTATTACTGGGAGGGGAGTTGTTTAGTTTTATTGGAATAATTTTATCGGTCCTTTTTTAACTATACCTTTTTACAAATATATCGAATATTTTTAAAAGAATTAAAATATATAATTATAATGTTACACAACTTTTTGTTAGCTTATATTTTATCAGTCAAAATTTCAAAAAAGGGCTGGTTAATAAATTGATGATGAGGATGCCGTGTCCTTGCTTCCATGGAAAGGGGTTGTAGTAGCTTCTGAGGGTACAAACCCCTGAGCACGCAGAGAATAGAAGTCTGACTTTTATCTCAAATGAAGGTGACACACACATTTTCTTGCACAACCCCTTTTTACAGGGGGGGGGGGCACATTCATACATCTCACAGATAGAACACAGAACAATCATGCCCGAACCGGGAATCGAACCCGGGTCTCCCAGATCACGGATAAGACACGCTACCCCTATACCCGGACACCGGCTGTTAATATATTAACATGATACAAAAACAAATAAAAGGAATCATTAATATGTGAGGTATCTCCATGATCATTGAGAAATACAGGGGGTTATCAAAATAAAGGAAACACAGCTTTATAAAGATTCCTTTATTAGTGTGGTGAAGGATCACTTTTAACATTTATACAGCTTAGATTCACCTAGAAATCAATCCAACAAGTGTAGAATAATGTTTAAAAGAACTGGGTACCATTCTTCTCAGAGATATTGTAAAAGATCTGGGAAGATGCAGATGGAGGATATCAATTCCGTAGTGAACACTCTAAAATAAATCATAACGGTTCAATTATATTGAGACCGGGTGATTGTGCTGACCCAGGCAGATGTTTAACTTCATCCTCGTGTTCATTAAACCATGATTAGAAACGTTTCGATGCATTATCATCGTTTGAAATTCCATCTCTTGCAGGAAACAAAGTTTATAACATAGGATGGACCTTGTGTTCATCAAACCATGATTTGACAAGTCTCGATGCATGGATAGATGCATTATCGTCCTGGGAGATTCCATTCCTTTAAAGAAACAAATTTTGCATCATAGGATGGACCTGGTTAGCTAAAATTTCTCTATACGTCTCCCCATTGTCCTTCCTTTCAAGGTTACACTAGAACCAGCAGAAAACCACGACATGACTATACATATCATGACAGATCCTCCTCCAGGCTTGATAGATGGAAGGAGATAATCACCATCATAAGCTTTCGCAGTTTTCCTCTAAACGTGCACCCTTCCTATTGTAGGGAAAAGGGTAAAATATGATTCGTCAGAACACAGTACTTTCTTCCACTTATCAATCGACAAGGTTTTGCGAGTGTGACACCACTGTAGACGGGGTTTACCGTTACCATCTGTGACAAGTGACTTGAGAATTGCTGTTCTGCCATAAATGCTCTGTTTAAGAATGTGCCATCTAACTGCAATCACTGACACTGAAGAATCCAGATGGGGATTGAGATTTGCTATCACTTTTGCTGCATTGCTCGCTTATTAGACACTAGCTGGTACCCTGTATGTTGCTGCCGCAGAAGAAATAATCTTGGAAATATCTTTAGGAATTCGAAATAGTTATCGTGTTTAAGTAAGAATGACAGGAAAAATGATATTTATTTTCTTGTCAACAGTGAATACATTTATTTAAATCGGAGGATATATAAAAATACATATTTAGTTTTCTTTGTTCTTGTTTATTAATCACATGTAATTTATTGTCAAAAAACAAAAAAAAAGCTCACTAATTTTCTCTTCCTTGACTTTTGGTCATCAAAGACTTACGGTTATTATACATTTTGTCTTTCTTTACTATATTACACAATCCTCCCTCAAAAAAAAGTGAGATGCTTCCTATATATTTTTTGAATCTCTCCACTCTGGTAGGCACACAATAGGGGGGGGGATCTGACTTCTAACACCAATGGCGGGACGTACTTCCTTCGGGAAGGGCTGTACCGTGACCGGTGATGGTCCTTAGCATTCAACCTTAGCTTCCGCCAGTGTTACTGTTGCGGCGGTCTAATCATTCAGTTTTCTTTATCTATGTGCCTTCAGGCGGGTTATTGAGTCAGTGATATCATTTGCTATATTAACGAAGCTCATAACTCTCATGTATGAGACTCTTAATATAATTGTTCGTAATGCTCATGATCTTAGCTAAAGTGCGAAATTTTATATGAGAAAAAAGGAACACTTTTATTAGAGATTTTTCGAGAAGATTATTTCCACCTATTTATTTTTTCGTATCATTGTTTGTGTGAGTTTTGTGCTATTAATTTCCATTTTATTATATATCCTAGGAATTATATTTTCCTTTAGAATAATTAAAATTCACCTTCAACTATACATACTGGAACCTTTCGTTCTGAAAACTTGGATGCAAGTATTACAATGTAACGTTAAAAAAATCTCTTCACAAGCACAAGTTGAACATATTGAAACAAGATAATTCCTGCTTTTTGAGAATATCTTTCAAGACTTTCTTTATTTGATTCATTTACATGCTCACTTTGTTTTCCTTCATTCTTTTGATGTAAATCAAGCATGAATTAAGCAAGCTTAAATTGCATGTGTAAACCGATGCTGCAAGCACCGAAAACAAGGCCTTACCAATGATCCTCTAAGAAATGCATCAGATTTACCACTTAACCAATTGCGGCATTACTTAATACTCAGGCAGCAAACATGCATCCGTTCGGTTCAGAACATATCTCGTTTGCTAACATTGGAAATTAGAATAGCATGGGCTATCAATTTCTGTTTTGTTGCCAAATTCTGCTGTTTAATTAAAGCACTTTTCAGAAGCCTCACAAAGGACATATTGATATGACTGAAAGTAAGGATTTCACTTTCCTATACCTTCCATTAGCAAAAACATATATTATAATTAAGTATTTTTAATAATGATCAGTTATTAATTACAGAGAATTTTTTAACCTTCCTACAAGCCGCTCAAAGTAAATCAGCTTAAAACCAATTATAGCATTAAAAGATGATTAAATTTTGAAAGAAGTGCAAGGAAGTGCTTTTCCCATGAGGAAAAGCAGAACTTACAGAATTACACATTTTTATAACTCTTTTTGAATCAGATGCTGCTTGGCATCGCCGTGTATGACTCTTAGACTTACCTTTTCATGAAAGAACGTTAATAACTCGATCCGATGCGAAAAAATTAAATAATCTCGTAAATATTTCCTATCAATAAACATTTGTTTATACCCATTAACTTAAAAGTTCTTCAACAGTATAAGATCTTTGATGAAGGTAAGGAATTAATTTTATACCCACATATTTTTATAATTTCAAAGCATTCTTTGAATTTCGACACTTTATAAACAACAATTATCATTCAAAATATCCGATTTTATAATAACGTTTGATAAAATTCTTTAAATTTTCAGTATATTAGTGTACATTTTAATTATAATACCATGAAGGAGTATTTGTTTCATAGTAGAAGCGTCAAAGCATTAAACCCACCTGAAGTTCCATTAAAAACAAACCTATATTTTCTTACAGTCTATTTCCATCAATCTAATTATTCTCCAGTAAATTATCCCATTAAAAATGTTGCTTTGATTTTCTTCTTCACAGTCCATTGCCTGGTCAGATGCTTTAAAAATCGCATCTCATTTGCTGAAGCTTAGTAGCGACTTAAGCAGTAAAAAAGAACACGGGATCATGCCTTGTTAATGGTCCGTAAGCCTGTAAGTTCAGACTCAATCAAAAGCAAACTATGTTCTGCATTCTCTTTGATGTCTACAAACAGACAGCGGTGTTGTGTTTGCGCTACCTTCCATCCGCCCTGGGAGGCTGGCTTTTTGCGCCCCATCGTTTAATTGCAGTAAAAGGCAATTTAAATTGAAATTCCAGCCAAAAATTCGAACTCGTGCCACTTTCGATCGCATCCGAGAGAATTCCATTCCCCGGGCAGAGCTTAGCGTCCCAATTAATCAGCTTAATTTCATTGCGAAATATTAACGAGGAAAAGGCTTTCTACTGTCGAAACTCACATTTATACATCAATCTCAGTGGGCCGGTTGCCTAAAATAAGTGATTAAAGTAATGGCTCTCACTCAAACGTTTCGTCGTTCCTGCCGCCTGCTCTAATGAACTGTTTGCAAGCGGATGAATTGAGTTTTAGAAGCCATTTTGCGGGACGCCGACTAAGGGGAAAAAGTTTCCACTCAGGCGATCTGGCAACAGCTTTCTTCTGCCAACTGATCTGACCTAAGCAATAATGGCGGAATGAGCTTTTCCATTTGAGAACTCCTCGGGGCATTGGGTTTTGCAGGATTTGGGGTTCTGGTGTGTCCTAGCGTCCTTTTTCATCAGGTGGCACAAGCTGAAAGTAATTTTTTTTTACTTTAAAGCATTTTTTGTTGCTGCTTTAAGGTTGTTTCAATAGCCCTAGAGTTAGATTTAAACGGTGTAAGGTGTATTTTAAGGCAGAGGTGTGATACCTTTGGTATGATTTTAATTGGAAACTTGCTGGTATCGGCACGTTGCTGAAAAAAATAATATTAAAGGCAATCAATCAATAATTTGGCAATTTTTTATCGAAATAGGATGAAAGGTACAGCAGTATATAAAAGACGAACATACAAATATTCATTTTTATATGTTAGATTTGGGTATTCTTTCAGAATTGTAAAGCTTGGTGTTCTTTCAGAATGGTAATGAAACAAACTATTCATTGAATCCTTGGATTCGCTTAATATTCGATCGGAATTATCAAATTTAATTTTAGAAAATGTGATTAAAATATTTTTTTTCAAAATTCATTATATATATAAAATATATATATACCATAAAATTGTTAATATAGTATAAAAGATAATTTTTTGAAAACTAAGATGGTTTAAACTAAGTTTGTGAAGTTTCAAGGAAAATTTGTCAGTCAAATTAAAAATCCTTGGGTCTGACTTAGAATTTCAACTCCATTTCCAGTTGATCAGTTATTGTTTTCAAGGTGTTATACTGATTACTAGCCACCTTTGGTGTCTAGATAACTGGCCTAGACTATCGGTTATGATTAATTTCAATTGAATTTCTTGACATTAATGCTTCCCTAAACGATATATTTTTAAACATCAAATTATGATAAACATTAATGACCTTTAATCTTCATAGTCTTATACTTGTTCTTTGAACTGCGCACTTGTACTTGCAACAACACTTGTATACTCTAATTGCGCACTTATACCTGCTAATGATGTTAAGTTCCATGACATCATAGTCTCGTAAAAAAGTATTAGTTCAGTCAATTTTTTTAAACTTTTTTTTCTCTTGCTTTTCTTTATTTTAGGATGCTTGGGTTACGTCACTTTTTAATTTTTCTATTAAACTGACCAATTCTATATAAAACAATTTTCTTTAATTTTCAATAACGGAAGAAAATGTCAGAATTGAATTTTTGATGAAACAATAGAAATTATGCTATATATATATATATATATATATAAAGAGAGAGAGATACATAGATAGATATTTATTTCTAAATTCTATTCTTATATGCACTCTTTGTTATTTATATATGCTTAATCTGTCGTTTGCACAGTACAAATATAGTATCGTTTATTTTATAATAAAAGTGATGTCCAATTTCCAATTATGTTGTGAATTTTTTTCTTAAACTGACGGAACAGTAGAGGATCTGTCTCCCGTATTTTTATTTTAATAGTCTGTTAACTTCCTTTTAATCTAGAAACAATTATATTTGTGATTTGTGTACTACTATATAGAAATAACAACTAGGAGGTTGTTTATGTATTCTTGTCTCTGAATTGATGCAACTTACACAGAATTAATAAAACTTAATATTTATTAGAATTAACTCTGCTTTACATATTATTTTAATGTTATTTTTGCCTAATATTCTTGCTTCTTATCTATATATCATATACATTACTATAAATATCAAACCTTTGATTCTCCAGTACCTTACATAATTTCGTGTCATTAAAACAGATAAAAATGAAATAAACTGGAAAAAATGAAACACTGAAAAAGAACAGAAATATTTTAAATTTTTATCTTTAATAAATAAAATAAAATTTTACTTTCTAACAGTTCCGCCTAAATCAAATTAAGATTTTAAAAGGAAACATTTCCACACTCCAAGCTATTTACTGTTCATATACTAAATTAACCTGTTTATGTCCTGCTGTACCAATCTCTCCTTCATTAAACCTAATTAATAATCCCAGATGAAAGCCCTCTGCCGGTTTTGAGAAAATTAAATTTCCAATCTTGCTTCTAAATGGAGATCCAAGAGTAATCTTATAATTAAACACGCAATTCAAGGTTAGATGAAAATCCCTGATTGAGCCACAAGCTTCGGTGGATTAAAGGAGGCCTAGCCAATCTTGCGCGTCCTGATTCCTGCTACTAATTGTTTCTAAACCCCCAACTTCGGGTCGATTTAGAGAGAACATTTAAAAATCGATTTGGAGCCAACAAGTGTGTATATTCTTTTTGAATCCTCAACGTGAAATTCAGAAACATTGTATTATAATATTGCCGAACATTCAAATACATATTCATAATAATTGTGCAGATTATTGATTTTTTACTTTCTGTTAAGGTATCCCACTACGTTAAAAACACTGATTATCGACCACATTGGTGACTTTTTTAAATTAAATTCTTATTATTTCTTGTAGTTCAGACTATAAGAAATACAGTTCATCTCTGCTAGGAAAAAGAAGGTATTCTTCTTCTTACATACAGCCGACCACCCCGCCACCACTGAACGTTGCAGTATCGACAGAATTTGTTGTGGTCGACTGCTGAATAAGTATTGTCCAACCTTACATGGACCGATCAGTCAAACTACCATTCCTTTCGAGGTAGTAAATTGCCGTCTTTCTCCCCATCTGCACTCTCTCAAACAGTTGGAATGAAACTGTCAATCTTTGACATCACATCCTTCAGGGTTTTGAGATTTCCTGGTACCATCAGTTCTGTACTTAAATCATTATTGTCAATCTTCAGGTCCTTCCTTGACATTCCATTAAATAGCGGTAAACTGTACCAATTTCCCCACAAATGCATTTATTTTCTTACGTTCTTCCAAATCTTTAGAAATATGCAGGAATTCTCCCAAGTCCAGATATTATTTGGATTGAAAAAGGAAGGTCTGACCTATCATCCAGGATCACATATTTTTTCAACTAAAATTGTCTTTAGCTTCAATTTGCACAAAACTTTTAATTTTCATAAACATTCTCCACCGTTAGCATGATATCTCAAAAACTTACAGAAGTATTTACGCAAAGATTTTCAGCTTGTGTTTTATATAATATGGGAAATGAAATGAACCAAAATTTTTACTGTTGGTGAATTATTTTTTCATTAATAGGGGTTTTTAGAAAAAATAAATTGCAAATTTATGGTAAAAATGCATATATGCGCATATTTTTACCCATAACTTCTTTACATCTTAACAATTCTCTTAGATTTTGATTCATTTCATTCATCATTGTATTTTTAACTTGCTTAGAAAGAAAAATGGGATTGCTGCATTGCAATGTTTTGTAGAGTGCAAACCGTTTTGGTTCAATTTCATTAAAATTTACTGCAAATTTTTCAATTTCTCAAAATATATTATGTTTTCAAACAATTCTTTTTGTATTTATAGTGTTTATTATTGACAATACATCTAAAAACCATAAATAGTTTCTAAAAAAAACCAATTTTTCAAATTTATTCCTTCGAACGTAGTCGGATACCTTAAACAAAATAAATATAAAGACTCAATGCAAATATTCTAATGATTTAAAGCACTTGGAATTCGTTATTAAAAAATTTTTGTGTGTGAGTATGACGATTCAAAAATGTATACAAATTAATCAGTTAGTTAGTTAGTTAGCTATATTAACGTCCCGTTTTTGAGTTAGCATTATAAAACGTACAGTTACATAGTTTTTATAAAACCTTACTTTTAAAGCAATTTTAATTCATATTCTGCATGTTTGGACCATTATGAAATCACAAGATCACTTGAGCTGGCACATCTTTTCTAATGTTCCACCCCACATCAACAGACTGGTTTAGTTTAGTTTAGTTTAGTTACATTAACGTCCCGTTATAAAGCAACACTAGGGCTATTTGGAGATGGACCTCGTCATTTTGAACAACTGTCAGATGACGAGGACGGCACCTGCGCTGGACCCCCCCCCCTCTCCACGCCACACCAGCGGGAGGACGTTTGACCCCGACTGATCTACGTACACCAGGCCCGCTCACACGATGGTTCTTCAATTGAATCTCCGATTCCGAGGCCGAGACATTACCACCAGGCCACTGCGGCTCCTACAAATCAAACAGATGAAATTTGATACGCATCTTTTCCTCTTAAGTCGCAAAGATGTTAAAATTAACGAAAAGGAAATGTGTTGTCCGCATGCATGTGAACATGATATAACCCGAAACAAAAAAAACAACTAGTGGTAGTGATCTCTCTAAAACTTGCTTGCAGAGTCTCGAATAAAAGTGTATTGATTGATTGCACTTAATATAATTTTTTGGTGGCAGCAACACACCAGGTACCAGCTAGTATTATGACAAACGCAGCTGTCTGTCTAATCCTATTTTCTATTGAAAGGTATTATAAGTTCATTTTCTTATTACTCACTAATCACCTTGATTAATCAGTTGGCTTGAATGGGATATCAATTATTTTTCAGTTCAACTAAACAGTCTGGATGTAACTTCTTACCTTGATTTCGTCAAACATTAGAAACCGTGTTATTTTAATTGTCTTATGCTCTACTCATTGTGGGCGTTTCTCAAGGGTTGATGGTAATTAATTAGCGAATTCAAGGCTGATCTATACGACTCGATCATCTCTTTTTCGGAATTTCTTTTTCTACGTAATCAAGATATCTGATTTTCAAAGAGTCAAAGTCAACAGCATTCATCAGTCGCACATTCATGAAGAAAGGCTCGTTTACCTAAATTCATTAGAGAATCAGCCGAATTCGAAAAGCCAAAGCTTATTTTTGTTTTTTATTTTTATTTTTTGCTATAATTTTGTCTAGGTCAGTTGATTAGTTCATTATAAATGCAGTTTTATTATGATGGTGCAAAGATATCTTTTCCTTGAAAAATCAAAATCTTTTAAGTTGAAAATAAATTTTTTTTTCTTTCTCGTAAACGTAATATAAAGAACGTATTATATTGTCACGAAGATTGAAATCAGCCCACCTTCAGCTTTAAACCAATAAACAAGTTTATGGAAGGAAAATAGCGCAACTTTACAAGGTCGAGAAGTTGCCCTCGACAAGTGAGTATCAGCTTTTATACAAGAACAGAATATTCGAGAAATAACTAATTTACAAAACAAAGAAAGGTCTAGAATGTTAGAGAACATAAGGAAACAAACAAAAATCCATACTTTGGATACAACAGTCATGGCGAGCATCGAACCCGCAAACTCTGGGTTTGGATCACGGGCTTTGACCATTCGGCCACTGAGATCGTGGTAAGCTTACTTTATGCAGCAATATTCTTCGAAACATTCAAACTCCAGATTTTGAAAGAATCTCCAGGTTTCAGACCTTCTTGAATTAAAAAAGAAAGACACACATTTTTGGAAAATGTCTGTCTGTGACAGAGATAACTCAAAAACAATCTGATCCGGACGGATGAAATTTTGTATGCGATATCCCTTCAAAATTTGTAGATTTCTATCATATTTTGAGCAAATTCTGCACAGAGGAAGTCTGTCTGTTTAGCTGTTCGAATATCATTTAACACAATAGCAACGAAGAGAACTAGATTGATAAAATTTGATGCGCAGTATTAACATCTACAGTCTAGAATTTTAGCATCTACAGTCTCAGATTTGGAGACAAATCCAACGACAGATTGCCCATATATCTGTCCATACTTTCAAAAACATATAAAAGGGATGAATCAAAGGCGCAATGACTTTCATATATCGAATTCGACATGAGATTTTATGACTACATTATCATTCTATGACGATCTCTGTCTCAATCGGCTAGGGAAAACACATTTAAAACGCAAATTCGATTTTCGGGTGCTATTAACAGCATGCCAGCAATTAATCGACAAATAATTTACCAAGGATGACGTGAAAGATTCAGTGAAAATGGTATATTCAGGCCAAATGTTAATATATCGTAGCTTTTGTATGCCAATGCCGTGAATAATGCCGTGGTGGCCTGGTCGTAATGTCTCGGCTTCAGAACAGGAGGGTTTCAGGTTCTAGACACGATTCCACCAAAGAATCGTAATGTAAAAGAGTCTGGTGCACGTTAAAAGTTCGGGCCAAGCGTCTTCTAGCTGGTTTGGAGAGAGGGTGTCAACTCAGGTGTCGTCCTCCACATCTGACAGCAGTCCAAAATTACCAGATTTCAAAGCAGTCCCAGTGTTGTTTCAAAACGGGATGTTAATATAACTAAACTAAACCAAAAATCCAATGCCTTGAATGACATTCTGTAGGATAATACCTTGAATGCGAGAAAATTTTGATTTTTGTTTTTGGTTATATAACTGTTATCTATGAAAAATTTAATTCAGTATCCTTTAAATATATATATAGGATTTCGCTTTTTCTTACGTCACAAAATTAAGAGAACGACATTCCTTACATTCTTTTTCCCTTAATTCCTAATATAAATTCTTTTTAATAAGTACTTAATTCTCTTTCAGTTCCTACTATTAGTTCACACTCTCTCTGTATATATATTTATTTATGCAACTTGTTCAACTTTCCAATCGTTAATAAAATACTTTTTATTCATTCACTCGAGTTCAAATACATTTTTTTTTAATTGTAGGGGATGACAATTTACGTTAATGTAGAGTTTTTTTTAAATATTAATTAATTAATTTAATTTTTCCAGTGATATCCATTTGGTAGCCGAAGTCGTTAAAGTCGCCAAATTTGTCCCCAATCTCTGAGATTTTTCTTTATTGACCGAAGTAGGAATTGAATTTTAAAAAGAAAATTATATTACTTGTTCTAATATGAATACTTTTAAATAATATATTAAAAATAATACTTAAATAATACTTTTAATAATAATAAATATAATAATTTTCTTTAATACTTTTAATAATAAATATAATACTTTTAATTTCTAATACTTTCCTAAATAAAATACTTTCTCATTTAAAATATTGAATGAGTATCGAAGTAATCTTCACCTTTAATTTCAATGTTTCCTTTCATTATTGTTCCCAATCCACGGCAGTTTTTTTGTTATTTATCTGAAAAGAGAAAAAAAAAATTATACTGAAATTAATTTTTTTTTTATAATGAACCTTAATTACTGAATGTCTTCTGACTTTTTTTTTTCATTTGACAATTGGTTTTCGTAACCTATATCTTTAAGAAAAAATATTTGCGCAATAAAGCACCATTAATAACCACCAGGCTCAAATTTTAAAACAATGTGTCGCCATCTAGTGAAGTTATTACGAACTATTTTTTAAAATAGAATTTTAAAATTTGATTACCTAATGACTCACCAATCATAAAAAATTTATTTCTTAGTAAATTTTTTGTAATTTTTTGAGGGGGGGGACACTATGGTGTGTTATTTAGATGATGAGAGTATTTTATTTAACTGGAATGACAAATGGTTAAGTAAGTTGCAACATTCGAAATCGCATAAATTATAATGCAAACAACCCATCTATAGAAACCACACTCAGAAAAGTGAAGCGTCTTCTTCAATGAAGAATTTTATAGAGATTTATTATTTATCATAAAGGTGATGTGTCATTTTTTATCAGCCTAATTTTTTTCATTTTGAAATTAATAACCTGATAAACATTTAGACATAATATGATTTTTTTTTTAATTTGGTGACTCCGTGACATGTATAAACAGAAATTCATCAAAATCACAGGATTATATTTTTTGATGATTTTAAATTTATATTATCTTCTATGCTCTATTATCGCTTCTGTATCTTTGTATATAACTCTATTATATAAATGATAAGTTAAAAACAAAATAATTATTATCTACAAAAATTTTGCAGAGAAATTTTCGGGTATAAAGCAATAGTATAATAATATAATAAGTATAAAGCAATAAGAAAGGAATAAACGATTAATAGTTTATTATTAAAGGATTATTCAAAGCTATTTAAACCGAATGCAGACGGATAAAATGTCTTATCTTAAACAACAATACAGAAGTAGCAAATTCGAAATACAATCAATATGAAAGAAAGACTGAATTATTTTCAAACATAGTAAGTGCCTTTGATACATATTTGGCATCCGTGGGGTAGTCCTTTTATTACCATTTGAGGCATCCTGCCTTCTACTAGCATTAAAATAATTTCAGTTATTTCACTATTGCACGCAAAGAAAGAAAAACACATCTCAATGAAAAGAAGATACGAAATATGAGGAACAAGAAATGATTTTAAATCAAAGTCATTTAAATTAAGTTACTTCTGGCACTTTTTACATGCCAGCTGACAGTTATCTATCAGCGATTTAAGCCGAAATGGGCATCTCTTGTTAAATTATGTTACTTAGGGCACTTTTTACAGGTCAACTGACAGTTATCTGTCAGCGATTTAAGGCAAAATGGCCATCTCTTGTTAAGTTATGCAACTTATGGCACTTCTTACAGGTCAGATAGTTATCTGTCAGCGATTCAAACCTCCATGGGCTTCTCTTGTTTTTCCAGCAAACCCAACTAGAACCAAAAGAAAAACTTAGCTACTTCATGCTTCACATTCTCTTGCATAACTCCTTTT
This sequence comes from Argiope trifasciata, assembly GCA_026543055.1. NCBI lineage: Eukaryota > Metazoa > Arthropoda > Arachnida > Araneae > Araneidae > Argiope > Argiope trifasciata. The sequence goes on along the minus strand of JAPMOQ010007347.1, from coordinate 756,018 downwards.
TTAAAGAGGGGGGGGGGGGCTGCATTCACACACCTCACAGATAGAATACAGATCAACCATGCCCGAACTAAGACTCAAACCCAGGATGCCCACATCACGGGAAAGACCCCTATGCCAGGACGCCGGCATTTAATTTATAGTGATTATTAAGTGTGCACCACTGTCTATTCACATTGTCTGCACATTCACATGGTGGGCATAAAATGGACATCTAAATGGATGTTGCTAGACTTGGCCAAACTGAATTACATAAAACAATTGCATAAGCAACAAAATTTTTAAGGATCTTTCTGCATTGTATTGAAAAATTTATATTTATCCTTATTTACAAGGACATTTTAGCTATTTGCAATCACAGCAGTTGTTTTGTATAATCCTGTATTTTACAAAAAATGCCACTAGAATCCATCCAATATTATCGAGATAGACGTGAACGTAAGACGTAAAGAAAATTTAATGATGCAGTAATTACTTTATTGGCGCTTTATTTTTCTTCATTGGCGAACATTTTGGATATCTTTTGGTTTTTAATACAATATTGTGGAGATTAATGAGTTCAACTTTCAAGCTTTTGAAAGTAACGTATAAGACTCTATGAATAGGAAAAGAATTAATTTTCTAGACTTTAAATTTAAAAAATTCAGGAAAATAATTAAATTTAGCAACTCTATGAGGATTAACGCTTTCGATTTTCAAATTTTGAATTTCTTTTATTAAAATAAATCGAAAATAATTAATTTTCGGGATTTTCCATAAATAATTTTAGATGATAATAATTAAATTTAAATTTAAGCAATACTATGATGGCCAATGCATTTGATTTTCAAACTTTTAAATCTTTTTTATTATAATAAATCTGTAAAATAATTAGGATTCTAGATTTTCCGTAAATAATTCTATAAATAACTTTTCAGAAAAATAATTAAATTTAAATTTAGCAATACTATGACTATTA